>JAPQWV010004847.1:0-25902 GCA_027422505.1 Craterostigma plantagineum
TGAGAGAAGAGGAGTAAATCGTCCGCGAACGTAAGCATGAAGAGAGAGGTCACCTCGCAATTCCAGTGGTATCTGAAATTTGGACTTTGTCTGATCCCGTCTTCTATGATGCCGTGCAGGACCTCCATAAACAGCGTAAATAGGTAAGGTGAGACCGGGTCACCTTGTTGAAGACCCCTTTGCCCTTTGAAATATCCCGTCCGTGTGCCATTGATGTTAATCGAGAAATAGGTAGTGGTCAGACAAGCCCGAATCCATCCAATGAACCCGGGTGGAAACCCAGCAGAGAACACCCAAAATAAAGTCCCATTCAACTATATCATATGCTATCGCAATGTCAACCTTGAAGGCCACCCGTTCGAGCAGCCCCATGCTATTGTACCCATGACATATTTCCTGCGCTAGTAAGATGTTATCGGTGATTCGGCGGCCATGAATGAACGCAGTTTGGGTGAGGTGGACGAGTTTCCCAAGGCTGCCTCGTAGCTGGTTGGCGATGATATTGGAGATGATTTTATAGAGGACGTTGCAGCAAGATATCGGCAAAGTAAAGTCTTTAGCCATCCGTGGGTTAGGTTTTTTGGAATAAGTGTGATAGCGTAGAATTCAATTCCCCCAAAAGAAAACCCGTTCGGAAGAATTCCTTGATTGCATGAGTGATGTCGGGTCCAATGGTGTCCCATGCGTCTTTGAAGAAGAGCGCTGAGAAGTCGTGCGGCCCGGGAGACTTGTTGTCCCCAATGGAGAACAATTCGTTCTTGATTTCCCCATCCGTGATCGGTTGTATCATTGCCTCGACCTTCGTACATCCCAGCTTTCGGGCCATATATAAGGTGATAGGATTGCAGCTTGCAAGGGCGAGGTCCGATTCGATTGCCCGAGCAGCTCGGTGTAGTAACGAGTGAGTTCTGCACTAACTTGATCATGTCCCTCGAACGTGGCCCCCGCTTCATTTTCAAGAGTATAAATCCGGTTGCTAGTTCGACGCGTGGCCACCTTCTTGAAGAAGAAGGAGGTGCATTGGTCCCCGTCCTTCAGCCAAGTCACTTTAGCGCGTTGTACCAGTGCCGAGTGTTCCAGATCAACCGCTTTAGCATAGGCATAGCGACAGCGCCTCTCAAGAGCCAACAACTGTGGCTCCATAGGTATTGAATGGCCAGCTCCTGGGCGACATCCAAGAACCCCCGAGCTTCGATCACGTTGTGATTCAGATCTCCTTTATCACGACGGAGACGTTTCAGCTGTTGTTTAATGCCTTTGAGTTTCTTTGTGACGGCGAACATGGGGTAACCACCGACATCACGATTCCAAGTAGCCTTCACTAATGGGATAAAGCGGGGGTCCTTGACCAAGAAGTTGTCGAACCAAAAAGCTTTATTTTTTGGCCCTTGGCTGTGAGGTTTCCTGCAAAATCAGGGGTGAGTGGTCAGAAGTGGAGGGGAGTCCACATCGGTAGGCTAAATCTCCGAAGCGGGCAAACCACGAGGGTTGCCCACCATTCTGTCAAGGCAGCGCCACACTCCCCCGTGCCACTTTGTGTTGTTATACCAAGTAAAAATAGAGCCGAGCTGGGGTAGGGCAGCAAGGTCAGAGGCGGTAAAGCATTCAGCCATGTCGGAACAGCCTCACCCCCGTGAGCCACCCCTAGCCTCCGAATTATCAAGAATAGCGTTGAAGTCCCCCATAACAACCCATGGGCAGTTTTCCCGTGTGTTCGATATAGCCAGGAGATCATTCCAGAGAGCCCGCCTTTCAGTCCGTTGGTTATGATCGTAAACAAAGGTGATATATATCAGTCCGTTCCGCTAAGATATGGACCTTGCAGTGGACAGCCTGAGGTATAGTCGCCTCGATTGTCACTTTCACGTAGCGAGCGTCCCATCCAACCCAAATACGGGATGCCGGTCCATCCTCGTACTCGTAGAACCAATCCCAAGATCTGATAGAATTAGCAAGTGTAGATGCGTTTTGTTCCGATACCCTTGTTTCAACCAGTCCAATCATCTTCAACCCATATTTCGTGATTAACTCTCCCCACCGCCCATCTGTTTCTAACCTATTTAGACCACGTACATTCCACGCGGCGACTGGGATCATGGAACAACCTCCCTGTGAACCGACGGTTTCCCATTCCAAGTCAGCTAATGCAGCAAACGGGTTATGGTGGTCAAATGTAGGAGAGGTAGTATTTGCCGTGCTTGTCGAGCAGCCGTCATTTGGCTGCCATGATTGCCTAGTGTGGTTTTCCGTTAATTGGCTACTAAGGGTCCTATTCTCCTCGGCCGTAATATCCATGGGCGTCGTCCGAAGAGTAGCCTCGTTGTGCTCTTGAGGTGTAGGGCTACCATTTTCCCTGGCGTTGTTGGTCTTGGTCTTTTCCCCAATCACAGAAATGCCTTTGTTCTTATAGGTCATTTGGCGCCATTCAGGTCGAGCTTGCATGCCGTTGGCGCATTGGCTTCTCGGCCGTGTGGAGCGGGGGCCTCAGATTGTGCTTGTGGTCTTGGCTACTCATTCAGCCGTGTGTGCTTTGGTGGGCCTGAAATCTGTGGCTGGGCCGGTGTAGGTCGGTTCGTCGGGCAGCTCCTTTCACCATGATTCCAAGAGTGGCATGTTGCGCATTTCCTAGGTCTCCATTCGTATTCAACCTAGATAGGTACTACACTTACTTGTCCACCCTCTGTAGGTATGCTAACATTGAATTCTTCAGCTAATGGTTCCTCAAGTGACATCTCAACGCATACCCTAGCGTATTCAAGTCGCTCCGCATTTGCGGTCATGGCATCCGCAAACAGGGTCTTCCTATTACGCTCGCTACAATTCCCAAGCCCTCTTGGGTCCACAGTTCCGTCGAGACGTTGCGTAGCCTAACCCATAGTGGGACGGTCAAGTGTTCCTTCTTCGCAAATGACATGCCAATCCTCCACACCTACAGGAAGAAGGGCTGCCCCTGCATGAGCCAAGGGCCTCCCTCTAATACTGCGCCCAACGCCTCGGCCGTTGCGAATCTGAACTTGAAGAAGCCATTAATCGTTGCTCGAACATCAACAATTTCAGACCACATAGATCGAGCAAAATGTTCAACATGGGGAAAGTACGGCCGTTTCCCTAGAAAGTAACCAACAAGAGTGTGGTCCCATCTAGCCTTCCCTTTCTGAACCACTTCCCAGGGCAAGCACGCCTCAGCTTTGTCGTCGATAATCGATGGTGCCGTGTAGGATAAGGTGAGGCGCTTCATGGGGGAACGTTGAGGTTGGCTGCGGTTGGTGGTAGCACCTTGGACCACAGCCGCAAATGAGGTATTCGTAGTCTTCACCGCAGTCTTAGGCTGTTATTGGGATCACTATGCCCGTTAACAGTGGGGTCTCTCACCAAAGCCCTAGGCGTTCGAGCCATGGTTGGCATGTTCTCAACCGGTGTACACAACGCCTGCTCGGTGCTAGAGGCATTAACACTGATCGGCCCTGAGTCCAAAGCTCGTGGAGACGTGGCTTGGTGCCTAGGGAAACGGCGATCATTCAAGTGCATAAGGGTATGTTCTTCATCCGAAGCATCCTTAACTATAGGGGCAGCTTCCTCAGGCGGTTGCAGCGCAATAATCTCAGCTCTTGTTAGGTGCTTGTTGGGTGATGTCCTAGGCCCGTTGCAATAGGGGAGGTGTGGGGAGCAACCAGCAAAACCCTAGGGCTGTGGGCGACTTCTATAGGGATTGAGGTTGTGATAGGGGATGGTTGAACTTCATTATATGGAAATTGAAATGGGTGGCGGTGGTGTGCCCCTACGCATCGGGCCCCGGGAGTCGAGGTGCGGGTCGCTTACCGGCATGATGGCGGATGTGTAGCGACGTTTCCGATGTTCTCCGTAATCATTAGACAACACATGGAGATGCACGGGCAGAATCTCCCTCGTCTACCTCCCGGAGGAAATTATCAACCACCGCGGCTCAAGTTCTTCCATCACCCGAAGCTCACAGACTTGGACCGACCGTCAATGCCGATCCCATTTGTGCTGCTACGTCTCACCGACCCCTCGAGAGACGCCTACAAGCTCTACTGCCGGGAGAATCATCTGACGGAACAGATGATGAGAGGGCCCTCGATAGACTTCGCAGTCAGCCCTCCACAACAACAACACTCAAGCCCAGAGGACACGATGATCGATGCAGTGGCCCAGGAGCTAGAGCAGGAGCCTCCAACTCAGGACGTGCAAGTACCTGATGAAGATGCCACGTTGATTGACGTTGTGGCAGAAGAGTTGGAACAAGAGGCTCCAGTAAAACCACTCTAATTGGAAGTGCCCGTCCAAGTAGGCGTGCTCGAAGAGCCCATTGGGGAGGTTCTTCAATAAGAAGCACAGCCCGAGGCTGAAGCAGGGCAAAGCTCATTTCCACAGGTGATGGAACAGGCTCGTGAGGACGTTGAGCGTGAACCTTCTCCTCACACAGCCACCTCATCCGACACAGACTTTGACGACGAGATCTGACTAATAAGACGGACTCCCAGACGACTAAGCATACAACTAGAGTCCCTCTTCACCACCGTCACCACCACATCAGGCACCGCTCCGACCATTCCTTCAAGTGCTGAGGACCTTCCATCGCTCAATCTTGAGCCACAGCACAACTTACCGATGTCTGGTTTGCAGGTTCAATCCGAGCCTGCCGAAACACCCATAGAGGAGAATCTTCAAGATTCGACTCAAGGACTGGGTGGAAGTCTCGAACAGTCACAACCTCAAGTGACTGTGAGCCAACCTGAGGAGCCGGTGTCTGCTCTAGGGTTACCAACAGGCGACATCAGTCGACCTGGTCCATCTTCGACGGAGGCGTCCGTCCGTTCGTGACTGAAGCTCAGTTTCAGACCGCGCTCTCTGCAGCCATCAAATCCCTAGAAGACAAAATGATGGAGAGAGTGCTCGCTGCCATCGAGACGTCCCAGTGTGACACTGGGAAAGCACCCGTCTCTCGAGGGCCCGTCAGCACGAACACCCCGACCCCACAACACACTCCTACCGACCCACTTGCAGACAGACTCCTCTATCCTCATCAACCTATATACCATTCCCATCACCCAGCTCCACGACATCCTACTCGCACGCCTCATCGGCCTTCCCACCAGAACGCCTCAGGAAGAATCCCTTTACATGCGTCTCGTGCATCATCCTGAGCCACCTACTCAGTCTTGCCGAGGCCAAAGCACCCACACACGACGTCGACATGACAATCCAGGTGATCAGGATCCTCATGAGGGGAGAAAAGGCCTAGGACATCGACGTGTGGCCAAGGCGAAGGCCAAGGACAAGGCTCGGGTGCAACGCAGACAGGCGCTGGAGCAGGCCAAACCCAAATCACCAACCCCAAACTACCACAAACACCACACTAACCCACCGCCCACCCACACCACCACCTAACCCAATCGACCTACCACTTTTCATTAAGGACGCCTCCGCCCACACCAATGATTCTCGCAAGCCCTTGCTTCCGGAAAAAGAAGCAAGTGCCGCCATGCTCATGGCCCTGGCTCAAACTCAAGCGACTCCCTCAGTTTCTCAAGACCAATCGGGACCATCAGGACATACCGTCAATCCACATGAATTCCTCGATAAGTACATCTTCGAAGGACAGTGGACCCATTCCATGCTCGATGAGCGTCAAAGACAATGACATAAGGATGTTCGTCAATTCTTACAACAAGCTTCGGTGGATCTGGTGCTGATAGAAGACGAAGAGCTTCAGGAAGGTGAAGATCACGACCAAGAGCTCCCAAAGCTTCCAGAGCTGATTGCGCAACGGGCGGTTTCCTCCATAAGCCGATGCCGGCAACAGTCCGGATCGACACACCATGGGAGAACATCAGAATAGAAATCCCATTCCTTGAAGAAATTAGAGAGCACATTTGAAGATCATCGGACAAGGTCAAGAAGCCGAATGAGTTCGAGCTAAGAAGGATTTCCCACTGGAATCAGCAGAAGAGGATGACATATCTGTGGATGCTGACCCACTTTTGGACCTGAGACATGAGTGGGAAAGTGCATAAAGAGAGTCAATCAGAGTCTATCTCCCATCTGTCAGCTCCTCAGCATCTTCTGTGCCGAATGAGGACTTCCAACACCGTACTACGCCATTGAGCGGGTAGACAGGACTCGAGAGGAATTGAGCGAGAGTGACCTACCGTATCTCCCTACCGAGGAGGTGTACAACCTCTACCAGCTCTATATAAAGAAATACAAGGGTCCTCAAGGCTTCATCAAGAAAGAAGGATTCGAGGGACTCTACCGGTACATGATGCACCAAGTCAAGTACTTCGCAGTGCACGACCAATAATGGTAGGGATGTGAGAAGCCCAGAGAGGGATACGTTCACCTCGTGCCAGGGAAGCTTGACTTCTTCGCGAAATTCCTCCGTTTGAGAGGTCCAGTCGGATAGGGCTCGAAGATGTTTTTCTTGCTCGAGTACCCTATACGCTGAGGGGGGCGAAAAATATCCAAGTCAGGGTAATTATTCAGGGCTTCCATGGCGTCGAGAAATGAAACGAAAAGCGAAGAAGAAGAAGAGGCGGCGATTCTGGTTGATCTAGGTGTGAAAATGGAATCGAACGATAGAAGGATGAAGTCGCAGGGTTGCTCATGAGGAAGGGAGGCAAAATCCTAAAACCAAACCCTAAAAACAGCTAACGGGGCGAACGCAGAGAAAAATGGCGGAGAAAAAGGAAAGGCGATTTGCAGATGCATTCTGCTCTCCGATCGATTCTTATCCGTGTGATAGTCGCTTTTGTGCGCTGAGCGCCTCTCTACTGCACAACACCGACTGCCTAGCTGGTAAATATCTGGTACAGGAACCCGTTGAAAGTGGTTGAACTCCTACTTCTGCCGTACTTGATTCTTTGGCTTGGCTTTGGACCTGTAGGTTGTCTGGGTTGATTGTTGTGCTGTCTGGTCGGTCGAAAGAGGTGCGTCATGACGATATCATCACCTGTACCTGTACCCCGTCAGTGAAACTTTCCAAAAAAAAGAAAGAAGGCGAAAATCTCAAAGTGAAAGCGAAAATCAAAACAAAGACAACAGAAATGACGAATGAGGAGAGGAGGAGAGATGACATACCAGTAACGGCGGCGGAGAAGATGATTGGCGAGGGCAGAAAGGACACCGACTGGGAGAGGAAATGTTGGTGCGCCGGAGGTTTTCTGCTAAGTGAGAGAAGGGAGAAAGATGAAATGAGGAAAAGGAAGATCGAAAACCCTAAAGAGAAGGAGGAAAGGCACGAAAAATGAGGAAAAAGAAAAAAAGAAAAGGAAAGAAAAAGAGAGAAGTGAGAGAAGGGACGTCGAACCTCCCTAAGAGAACCACGTGAACTGATCTGATTATGATCTGATGGGGCGGTAACTTTCCCGCCCAAAGGAAAACACGACGATGCGTAGTAAGAATATACCAAGGGACGGGAAAAGGGCATCGGAACACCCGAGAAGGTTCCCGAGAAAGATCAAAAGGCCCTTTGAGCGATTATTTTACCGGTAGTTAACGTCCAAATACTCGTTACACTCTTTTTGGACTATTTAAGGGGGGACTATTGTTACCCTCGGGTTTCATAGCGAACGGTAAAATAATATTAATCATTAAAAAGCCCGCGAGTAACGAGGCGCGAAAGGAGACCCCGATAGGATGGG
This sequence comes from Craterostigma plantagineum, assembly GCA_027422505.1. NCBI lineage: Eukaryota > Viridiplantae > Streptophyta > Magnoliopsida > Lamiales > Linderniaceae > Craterostigma > Craterostigma plantagineum. Next base: position 7,662 of record JAPQWV010004847.1, read on the forward strand.
TACAACTCGAGAAGGAAGGCTCCAAGGTTTGGAGAAGGGAAGCTTAAAAGAGGATGGTCGGGGCAGGTTGGCCGAGCCCGAGAAGGGGTTGGAAGACTCGATCAGATCTCCTTGGGAAGAACCAAGGGATAGATCAGGGGGAATTCCTCGAACTGACTAAGGAGATCGGCGTGCTCGAGGAAGTTCGCTTGAGGTCGCGCGACAAAGGATGCAGGGATAAGGATCCGATCGAGGGACATGACTAAGGCATATGGACGCAAGCGAAGTGGCTCTGATGTAGGCCCGAGCAGGGTGGCCTCGCCTCAGGCGGGCAAGGACGGCCCGATCGAAGGGGAAGAGAAGGGGGCGAGAAAAGGAGGAGGCTGAGTTGAGGTTATTCGGGCAAGACAGGAGCTCGATTAGGGAATGTCGTCGGAAAGAGAATGAGTCAGAAGAGAAAATGGATGGTGGGAGAACGTGGGGTGATGGAAGAACCACGTTCCCTTCGCGAGGTTCGCGATAAACGCGGGTCAGGGTGGAAGACTGGGTCACGGCAAGGCAAGACAAGGTTGGTATAAATAGTGACAGTTAGCTCACTTCCCAGGTATGCTTACGAAAGACGATTAAGAACTGATTTACGAGCTAATACACCTATCTTTCACCCGTTTTCTGACTTAAGCATCGGAGGGGATACGCCGGCACCAACCCCGGCGTGTTTTTGAGTTTTTGAGTTTTTGAGAGTTAGGTTCGAAGGAGATCACCGACAGGGAGCGAAAAACCCGCGCCAAGGAGGGTACGAGGGAAGAACAACTGCTTAGGCCGTCGTTTCGAAAAGTCGTTTTACGCGGTCCACATCAATTGGCGATGGCTCTGAAGAGCAACATGAAGAAGGTCAACATGACCGCACCGCTCAACAAGGGACTTGAGATCGAAACACTTCCCAACAATCACGTGCATATCAGCCAAGAAGACAAGGCTGATGCTGAATACTGAAGTACAAAAGTTTTGTGATGGGACGCTCAAGGTCATCGGGCAAAATATAGAGAAACGGTTGGAAGAAATCAACAGAGAGACAATGCTGAGGATTCATAGGTACGTGAGAGAACAACCGCTCCTAATGGAACTACTGGATGATATCGAGGAGCGACTGGAGCTGAGGCACAAGCTCAGGAATTTCGAGCATGCGCAGATCGTACTAGGCCCGACGAGGACAGACAGCGCGTAAGAGAAATCTAGCACAAAGGGAGAGAATGTAGGATATCATTTAATTGTGCTTTGATTTAATTAGTTGTCTTCATAATTTGGGGCATTTATTGTAATGGTCCTTAGTTTAGGACTTAGTTTGTAATTTATACCAAGTATTTTTGTATAAATATGTTGAGGTATATGCCCTAGATGTCGTACGAGGACTGGCAGTACGAGGGCAATTTGCTAATGTGTAGTGTTTAGTGATGTAATTTGATCACTTCTATTAATGGAATGACTTTATTTATCATTAATTAATTATTGGATGAATAATTAAAAGGCAAATTATTAATTAGTCTAAAGATTTCACCTTGCAATCTGGGTGGATAAGACAAACTAATAAAACCCAAATATTGACAGTTCAATTACTGATTCTGTGGGGATAGAGAGGGGCACCAGTAAGCTGAGATACTGCAATATTAAAATAGTCCACAAGTCTAAGTCTCCAGTAGGGTGACTGGAATGACACGTACGACTTGTTTGTCGATGGGTCCAATATGGTTGTGCCAACCGTTCACTTGGGAAGTGAGAGCCCATGACAATGATACAAGATGAATCAGGGGATTATCTGTATTTGGACACTGACTCGTAATCGAATGATCACACGCTTGGATTGTCGTTGATCGAACGATTGATTAACAGAAGTCGCATCAACACCAAAAACATTCTCACAACCTACGATTCCTTCAGAGCTAAACCCGATGAGTGCTTACATGATCTCTACCAGAGATATCTCACCCTCTTAAATGAGATGAGGTAAATTGAAATCACGAAGACGAACATGAAAACCAACATCCGATTTCTTTCCTCTCTACCCTCAGAATGGAAGAAGATATCCCCTCAAATCCGACAAAATAAAGACATTGAGGAGCTGGATATCCATGCCATGTACGACAATCTCGCACAGCACGAGGAAGGTATTAGCGAGATTCAGAAGGAATAGAAGGGCAAACTTATCGTCGACTCAGTTGCCCTGATCTCGGAGAATAGAGGCTCAAAACCACGAAAAGAAAAGACCATTACGCCTCCTACCCCCTCAGATTCAGACATGGAGCCTAACATGAAAGTGCTGGGAAAGCAGTTGGCGTTAATCGGAAGATGATGAGCAAACACTATTTCAAAAAGAAGTTCTCATCATCAGCCAATCGACTTCGGATCTCAAGCCCTAGGAAAAAGAACACGTGCTTGTGACTTCCGAAGTCAAAGCCTCCAAAGAACCGACCAAGTGCTTTAACTGCGGGAAACCTGGTCATTATGCCAGAGAATGTACTCTTCCAAAGAAGAGAGACGCTAACTACTACTCCAAGAATCTTCAACTCACAAAGCAGAAGGAAGCTGGAGTAGCTTTAATGGCAGAACAAGACCACTGGCTCAAGGACACATCTAGCTCAGAGGAAGAGAATTACCCCTAATGGCCCGCCTGGACGAGCCTTCTGACGCCGAAACCTCAGAACAGATGGGCGAAGACCAAGCATCCGAACCTTCTGAGGAGGTAGTTTCTCCTTCTACATTATTGACCATGTTAGAATCGTATCAATTAGCATACTGTATAGTATATATTTAATTGTGCTTGATTTTATTAGTTGTCCTTGTAATTAGGGGCGTTTTGTATAGTCGTCCTTAGATTAGGACTAGTTTGATATTTATACCAAGTTTGTTTGGTATAAATACTTTGTAAACAATCGCAATCAATAGAGAATTTCGGAAATTTGATCCGAAAGGCTTGCAATTCAATTTCTAGAGAGAGAAACAATAGTAACTTTCTCACTCTACTCGAATTCTCTCTCTTGTTCTTCATTTGAGTTTTTCGATCGAATCTCAATGTCGACCATTATCGTCGAATTACTTAGAATTCATGCCTAGGATCATAGAGTTGTTAATCGTAGGATCTAACACATACACTAACATGAAATGTGAGCAGAAGCGTAAAGGAAGTAGAGAAGAAACTAGCAAAATCTCAGGAGATAATTACTAAGAGCCTACATTCTAGAGAGACTACAAAACCACAAATAGAGCAGCATGACTTAAGAGTTAAAGAATTAGTGGACAGGCTAGAAAATAACTACAATTGTTTAGTTAGAAATCTCAATGAGAAAGCTAACCTCAATTGTAGGTTACCAGAAGCGACTACTACGATCACCAACCTTGAAGCCGAATTAGATAATACTAATGTTTGTGAACTTAAAAAACATCTAGATGCTTGTGAAGCCGCCAAATTGACGGTGGAAAATAACTTTGTTCTATTAGGAGAAGAGCGTATGAAGTTATACGCTAAAATTAAAAATTAGATGATCTTATAGTAAAAAAGGGACAATCGGAGCAGACTATATTTTGAATCAGCCCAAGGACTTAGAATTTTATGATTATAAGTATGGCTTAGAATCCATGTCACTTGAAGAAAGTCAACTGTAAACAACTCTACGATGTTAAATACATGGGTCTCGGACTAACCACTCTCATGGCTTTTACTGGGGAAAAGGAAACTTATGAATTAGAAGAGAAGCCAAAACCAAGACTGAATTTCCCTTTTGCTATGACGAATTGAATCAAAGCAACGACACTGGGAATCTTCCCAATGTTTGGAGCCTTGAATCAGTTCAAGTTCCTCAAGATCATTCTAAGAATAAGGAAGCTCAAGCTCATCATTCTGAAAATTCTCTCTATATACCCCCTATTATTAGGAAAATAGTAGGGTTAAGAGTTTCTTTAGAAAAAGAAAGAGAGAATTTGAAGCTGAAAAGGAAAAATTCCTAAAAGAGATGGAAAATCTCAAAGCTTTCTCCATCCCACAAGCTATTTCTCACGCATCTCCCTCAACCGAAAATATCATTTTGAAAAGCGTGAAGAGAGAAAAAGCGCCTTCAAAAGATCTGAATATTAAGAATAATACTTTAAAAAATTTTAAATCTAATTCTGTTTCGCTTACGTCTACAGGGAGCATAGAGGGAGCATTAGAGTTGAAGGCGGGAGTGTCTAGTTTAAAAATAGAGAAGGAGCCCGTAGATTTGAATGCATTTACGAAAATGTCTCCTTCTGTACAAATAAAAGACACTCGTAGAAATAAAATAGCTGTTTCTTCTGTTCAAATAATTGCTTCTACATGTTCACTTCAGCCGATCACTTTTAGAAGCACTAATTTCGAAACAGGCTCTACTTCAGCGATAAAAATTAATCACTCTAAGACAAATGGCTCTAGGAAGACCCATAGGAAACAGGATCCAACCATAAAGAAAGCATATGACGCTATTCATGCTTGTTCTCACCTAAGGTATCCCGTTAAGATCGAATCCCCAAAGCACCTTAGGAGAATATCCAATGAAAAGATATTTTCCACGCTCAAGCCTCCTAAAGCATTTGTCCGCGCTGAAATTAATCTTCCCTGCAAGGTTCAACCCAAATGGATTCCTAAATCCCCGCTAAAAAGGCAAAAGCCAAAAAGGTTATGTCGTCTACAAAGGGCAAACCCAACTCAACTCCTTCACGATGACTTGGGTTGTTAAACGAAATTTCTAAACGAAATTTCTCCAATACTTAGAAAATTTCTGACTTGAGGGCGTGCATGTGAGATGAGTAAATTCGCTAAGTATAACACATAGACATGTCAAGAGATTTTTCGCATATTGTGTGATGGAAAATTCGCATATCAAGGAAAAGTTTCGCAGATAGAGAAAAATTTCGCATGTTGTGTAAAGGTTCGCATGTAATGGAAAATTCGCTAAGTGTAACACGTAGAAATTTTAGCATAGAGAAAATTTTCGCATGTATTAGGAAATTTTCGCAAGTGATAGCACATAAGCATGTTTGTTAGAAATTTTCGCAGACTGAGTAAAATTTCGCAAGTATGGAAAATTTTCGCAAGTGATAACACATAAACATGCTAGAAATTTTTCGCAGACTGATTAATATTTCGCAAGTATGGAAAATTTTCGCAAGTTAAGAAATCTCGCAAGTTGTCCAAATTTTTCGCATATAATGAAAATTTTCGCAAGTTTTATGAAAGTTTCGCGGAAGGAAAAAGCTTTGTGCATTGAGAAATTTTTGTGTTTCACTGTGGTTGCGAAAAAGTGAAGATGCGAAAAGATGTAATGTGAAGTGAAGTGTATTAGATTTCGTGGGGCTAAACTCACTATAGCAGAGAAAGTTTTGTCGTGAGGGAAAAAGATTTTTCTCAGATAAACTTTCGCGGGACTTAACATGCTGTAGCAGCGAAAAAAAAAATTTTAACACATGTAAATTCTCGGGCGAAAGTTTCGCAGTTTCTTAGTCACTGTAGTAGCGAAAATTTCAACGTAAGAAATTTCTCGGAAAAATTTTCGCGGAACCTTGCTCACTGTAGCAGCGAAATTTAACGCTTAAAGCAATTTTTCTTGATTTATTTGAGGTTTATTCATACCGAAAAGCTGATTTGCGACAATGGACTTAGCAGGAAACAGATTTTGAAAGCAGATTTGACGACGACGACGATGCGAGGTGTTGCGAAATTTTTGAAATAAGGGGTTGCGTAATTTTGAATTTTCTCGGGAATTTTAGGATTGTGAACAACGTTAAGGGTTTTGGGGTTTTAGGGGTTTTAGTCACTGTTCATGCGAAATTTTGTGTAAATGGACCGAAATTCGTGGGCTTGGTCAAAGCTGGGTTCAGATATGATTTTCGCGGGCTTGGTCAAAATTGGGTCCAATTGACTTCAATTGGACCCAATTTTGACCCTGTTTGACCAGAAATTTAAAATTCAACCCAAAACATTTTAAGCAGTCCAATTTTGACTCAATTTGACCAAACTTTAAAATCTCAACCCAAAAATTTATTTTTATATAGGCAAAATCAGAAACTCCCCCTTAATCTAAACTCCCCTTTTTTTAAGTAATGGAAAAATCATACGCTCCCCCTTAATCGAAAACTCCCCCTCAAAAGACATAATTCAGAAGACACATAGAAAATGGAGTGAAGTGGAAAAGGAAATATGTACACTTTATCAAAGTTCATGTAGGGTCGATTGATCACAACTGAATATTCAACATGCCCAACATAGTCACTAGGTGTTGGAATCGTTTGACATCCAACGGTTTTGTGAAAATGTCGGCAAGTTGATCTTCGGTTGTGACGTAGTGCAATTCAATTGTCCCTTGTTCGACATGTTCTTTGATGAAGTGGTGACGAATATCTATGTGTTTCGTTCTCGAGTGATGTACCGGATTACTCGTCATCGCAATAGCACTTTTTGAGTCACAATAGATGGGAATTTTATCAACATGAAAATTAAAATCTCGTAGTTGGGTTCTCATCCACAAAAGCTGTGAACAGCAACTAGCGGCGGCGACATATTCTGCCTCCGTCGACGAAGTTGAGACACAGTTTTGTTTTCAAGACGACCAACTTACGAGTTTACCGCCTAAGAAGTGTGCAGCTCCAGAGGTGCTTTTTCGGTCCATCTTGCATCCTGCATAGTCCGAGTCAGAGAATCCAACCAGTTTGAAGTCCGATCGAGTGGGGTACCACAAGCCCAGATTGGCTGTTCCTTTGAGATAGCGGAGAACCCTTTTGACAGCAGTGAGATGGGATTCCTTCGGTGTTGCCTGAAAACGAGCGCAGATTCCTGTCGAGAGAACAATATCCGGTCGACTAGCTGTGAGGTACAAAAGAGAGCCAATTATCCCTCGATAGATGGTTTGGTCAACGGGAGCACCAGATGGGTCCGCGTCGGGTCGGCCAGAGGGTGACATAGGTGTAGCAGCAGTCTTTGCATCCTTCATTCCATATTTTTCGAGGATGTCGTGGATGTATTTGGACTGATTGATGAGATTCCGTCGGGGAGCTGCTTTACTTAAAGACCAAGAAAGAAGTTCAGCTCACCCATCATACTCATTTCGAATTTCTCTTTCATCAATTCTGCGAACTCTTCACACAGTTGTGGTTCAGTCGATCCAAAAATGATGTCATCGACATAAATCTGTACAATCATGATGTACGGGCCACTTCGCTTGGTGAAGAGAGTTGTATCCAGAGAACCCTTCTTAAATCCAGACTAAACAAGGAAATTTGAAAGGACGTATACCAAGCTCAGGGAGTCTGTTTTAGTCTGTAGAGGGCCTTGTAGAGTCGATATACGTGATGAGGAAACTCTTCGCTCAAGAACCCTTCAGGTTGATCAACGTACACTTCTTCTTTGAGAAATCCATTCAGAAATGCAGTCTTCACGTCCATTTGGTAGACTTTAAAGTTCTTGTGAGCAGCAAAGGCAAGAAAAATTCGTATGGCTTCGATCCTGGCAACTGGGGCGAAAGTTTCATCGTAGTCGATGCCTTCTTGTTGGTTGTATCCCTTAGCCACAAGTCTTGCTTTATTGCGGATGACAAGACCGTCTTCATCCTTTTTGTTCTTGAAGATCCACTTTGTGCCGATAATGGATCTATTGTGAGGTCGTGGTACGAGTTCCCAAACTTGTAAACGTTCAAATTGATTTATTTCCTCCTGCATTGCAATCAGCCAATCAGGATCATTGAGAGCTTCGGCTACTCGTGATGGTTCGACTTGACTGAGATAGCAAGCAAACAGACTTTCATTCATCGTGGGCGAACGTGTCGAGACACCAGATGTGGGATCCCTAATAATCTGATCTGTAGGATGAGAGCGACTCCAAAGTGGTATATTGGTCTGAGATGAGCTGGCCGCATTTGTATCGGTTGGAGGTTCATTGGATTGGGGTCCGGTGTCCGAAGAAGAGATCTCAACGGTAGTAGATTGAAAGGATTCAGCATAAGGGTCAGCAATGTTCCCAGGGTTGAGCGCATCAAAGTTTGGAGGGACGAAATCATTGCCGATAGTTGGTGGTGTAGGTGGAGTGGGTGCAGCGGTAGGTTGAGTGGTGGCGGTGGGAGTCTTGGGAACTGGATAGAAGTATTCGAAAAGCAGATCCAGTTCACCAGAATTGCCCTCAGATGAGGAAGTTCCCGCCATTGAAGGTTGACCTTTTGTCAACGACTGTAGAAGACCTGGTTCTCGACTGATATGAGCAGAAGCCATGAGGTCGCCTTCGCTTTCGTCAAAGGTGACATTTGTGCTCTCTATCACTGATGCCTTTGAGTTCAGCGAATATCCAACAAAGATGCCTTCAAGTGCTTTTGGATCAAGCTTCCCAAGATGTTGGCGATCATTGGCCACAAAACATCGGCAACCGAAGACCCTTAGATAAGATATATCGGGGATACGACGGTTATTTAGCATCTCATATGGGGTGCGGTTGAATCTCTTGTGGATTGAAGCCCGGTTTTGCGTGTAGCAAGCCGTTTGAATAGCTTCGCCCCAAAGAGAGTGAGGAAGACCGGATTGGATGAGGAGAGTCCTAGCTGCTTCAACTAGTGTCCTATTTTTACGCTCAACGACACCATTCTGTTCCGGTGTCTTCACAGCTGAGAACTGCTGAGTGATGCCCTGAGTGGCATAGAAATCACTGAGCTTCTTGTTCTTAAACTCAGTTCCGTTGTCGGTTCTGATAATCCGAACCTTCTGTTGAAGAAGAGTTTGGGACGTAACAACAAACTTGATGATTATATCAGGAACTTCATCCTTTGTACGAATGAGTTTCGTCCACGTGTAGCGTGAAAAATCGTCGACAATCACAAGAGTATACCGTCTTCCTCCGAGTGTAGCGTAGGCATTGGGCCACATAAATCCATATGTAAGAGCTCGAGGATGAGCTTAGAGGACGGTGTTTCCTTGGAGATGTGAGATGATCGCTTCATCTTCCCCAATTCACAGGCAGAGCAGAGGTGTTCCTTATGATATGTCAGTTGGGGTAGACCGTTGACGAGTTTATTCTGACGCAGTTTGTTGATGGTCTTGAAATTGAGATGGGAAAGATGCCGGTGCCATAGATCGTTCAACTTGGGTGCGGCTCGAGAGAGAAGGCATATTGGTCGAGAGGTCATAAGATTGAGTATGTAAAGGTGAGACGTGCGCGTTCCAGAAAGAAGAGATTGTCTTGAGGCATCTATAATGCTGCAGATGTCAGATTCGAAGAGAACCTTGTATCCTTTGTCGCAGAAACGACCAATGCTGAAGAGATTGTAGCTCAAACCCTCGACGTAAGAGATGCCCTTAATCGTCAGTTTGTCGTGGACGAGATCACCAGTTCCGAGAATTGGCGCCATTTGACTGTTTCCGAAGGAGACCCTTCCGAGATAGCGCTCGGAGAAGTTGCTCAACAGCTCCTTGTTCCCCGTCATGTGTGTGGAGCAACCCGAGTCTAGATACCACACATGACAGACCTGCAATCATCAGCAAATGTTGGGTCCCCGTTTACGGACGGGACCTTCTTGTGATACAAGTAAAATTTTCATGCGCTTAAAGGGAAATGTGGTTTCTAAATCAGATTGTGTCGGTTCTAATTTAGCTTTCCCTTTGTCAGTTGTTTGATGATGCGGGACTATGGTCTTTCTAACCCATATTTTCCTAACTTGGGCTTGCATGTATGGTGCCTTATACATGTATTGGCGTGGGGGATGTGGTTGTTTTCGTGCTTCGGTTTTGGTCGCCTTTCCCTTGCAAGCAGTCGGTGAGTTTGCGTTTGACGACGAGAGACGTTTACGCTTAACCTTAGGTTTAGGCGAGATGGGAGAATTCAAAGACGTCGTAGAGGAGGTTCGCTTGCGTGGTCGGAGTGTTGCGTGTTCATGTGTGTCATATTCATGAAAGCATGGGAGAACAAAATCATCGCAGCAGCACATAGACATAAGCTTGGTAAAAGAAAGATAAGTTTTGGCAACATAATTGTCTACGACCTTGGGATATTGGGATTCAGTACATAGAGAGGAAAGACGAATATATGATGGTCTTTTCTTCTTGTCATCGAAGAGCGGATTCTCCTTTATTTGATACGAACTCCCTTCCAGAGACGTCGAACTCACATTCCCTGTATCCATAAGAATACTAGAGTTAGTGTTAGAACATATGTCAGCTTCAGGAGTCATCTTCGCCGTCCTCTTACATTTACATGTTTGAGAATCGGGTACTTGACTCGACGTAGAGGGTTTGTTCGTGTTGTGAAATTGCTCTAGGGTAAAGATTTTGTAAAGTAGATCTTTTCGCTCTTTTGCAAAGGCTTTCCGCTATACTTCTATGGTTCGTTCTAGTTCTGCTATGATCAGAAGTTTCTCTGGGATATAGATGCGAGAGAGTGCTTCTCGGAAAACGATTTCCTGTTCTTCGGTTGGGAACTGAGACTTGATGTCTTCAGAGAGTGAGGGCTTTTTAGTCTTATCACTAGCATTCAACTCCGTGTAGTCGTACGCGATTTCTGCCCAGAGGATGTTCTGTTCCCTTTTTTCTTCTGAAAGGACAACGGAGGAGGATCTTACAAACGGCATGAGCTGTGAGGGAGTACCCTTCCTCGTTTGTAGGAATGATGTACTGTACATGTTATACCTTTTAACAATTAGCGGCGTTTGATCGCAGTTGCTGGCCAGGCCGATTCCCATCCGGGCGTCGTAGAATTCTGTTTCAACTGGTTGTTCAATAGGCATAAGATGTTTGCGGCCTTTTTTCTAAGGTGAAGTTGCTCTTCAAGTTCTTTCACCTTGCGGTATAGCCTAACTCTTTCCTTCGTAAGCAGTTCATATTGGGAGGCCGTCAGGAGGCGAGAAGTTTCACATGAACTTATGGCTAGTGTCCTTAACCTTAGTCTTGTCTGTTCTTGCTTTGCAGACGTTTGACTAATGCCTCAGAGGCCATTAAACGTTCGTTTGCACAAGCGAGCTCTTCTACTTTTAAACTAAGTAAGGCATAGTTGTTTTCAAATTTTAGCTTAAGTTCATCATAATCCTTAGCGTCTACGGTGGGTTTGTTAATGGTGTGTCGGTTATTAAACACATCATCGAGTTGTGAGATTCGTACCTCAGACTCAGCGTTGGTGGGAGTCTTAGCTGTGTTCTCACCGATGTCAACCATCTCCTTGTCCTTGTCCTGTTCGACCAGCCTTGCCATGCAGCAATCTTCATCCTTAGGCTCCTCGTTTTCTGAAGTGTCGTTCACCCACTCAGCCTCTTCGGTGAGAAGAACTTTCCCACTTTCCATTTTGCGAGTCAATCTGGCCTTACTGTCGTAGTAGCCAGAGTCCTTGACGCGTGGTGCGTGGAATTCCTTGGCAAAGTGGCCTGACTTTCCACACCGAAAGCACTTCACAGACTTTTGGGGTGCTGATTCCTCCTCTTTCTTTGTCGGCTTAGCTTCCTCCGTGGAGTGGTCTTTTTGGTGCCACTAAAGGTTCTTTGGCGATTGGAGGAGGATGGGGATTTTTTCCCGAGCTTCTTTGAGACCATCTTAGTGAGCATTGCCAGTTGTTTGCGTAGATCACGAACATCTTCATCAGATTCTGTGTCAGCTTCGGATCCTGAAGGAGTGCCCGATACAGCTGCTGGTAGCTTCCCTTTGTTCTGTTTGGTCTTAGTGGTGGAAGTTCGTTCATTGGTTTTGTTCGAGAGGAGGGCCAGTGGGTCGACTCGAGTGTTGGCGGAATGAGGTTGCACGTAAGGAGCATAGGCAGACAGACTGTCATAAAGAGCATGGATGAAAGTGTTGGAGAGGTCCTTACTCTGAATCATCATTACGATTGCATTGCCCCAATGTGGTTTGAGGCTACCAAGGAAGCGATTGTTGATATCGAATTTGTCCCTCGAGATCCTGGCTTTCTTGAGTTCATTGATGACCTTCAAATATCGGAGGTATGTGTCACGTAGTTCCTCTCCTTCATAGGCCTGGAAGTGTTCATACCGCGAGAGACAAGCTGATTTCCTCCCTTGAGCACTCTCAGTTGTGCCTACCATGATCGCCACGAGCTCATCCCATATTTCCTTAGCAGTTGTGCAGCACTCAATGTGAGCGTAGACCTCGTTTCCCATAGCCTGGAAGAGATATCCTTTGGCAGTCTCATCGGCTTGTACGCGAGCCTCTTCATCCTCATTGATGGGACCTCTTGGAGTGCGGCGTTCATCCATGGGAGTGTTTGCGTTTGGCTGTCCAGGGATGATTGTCCAGAACTGTGCTGGACCGTTGAAGATGGAGTCCAGAAGGTATTGAGAGAGTGGTGCGCCTTTGTTCCTGATGAACGTGAGGAACCGGTTGTCCATATGCTGTAGTCGCCTTGTCGCAGCATCGGAGGCCTGGTGTCGGAGCCCACTGTTGAGATGTCATTCGTGGTAGACATGGTTGGTGCAGTCGAATCGTCCGTGGTTTTGATCTTGTATAGATAAGAAAGTTAGCAACGAACGAGATGAGAAATACGAGTTTATCGTGTAGAGTTTTGAGAAGAAAATTGTTTAAAGAATTTCTTAGAACTAAGTGAGCGTGTGTGATGGTCGATAATGTATGAAGGGAAATATATCTTGAAATTAGGTGAGGTTCTAGAAATTTAAAAACGAGATTTGAGACGAGAAAAAATATTTTCTGTCAATGGTCTAGGGTGATAGGACTAAAGTGTAGGGATCAAATCTTAAATAAGTTTGAGAAAGGAATAAGCCGAGAAATTTTAACCCTAGAAAAATTTAACACGTTAGAAAATTCGCAAGTTGAAGAGACGTGATTGTATGGCTAATTATCCGAGAATTTGTGTGTTGAGAAATTTCAGTGTTTGTGCGTTTTAAAGTGGAATTCTCGGAAGAAGAATTCTCAGTTGGAAAATTTCTCGGATTTTAAAGTTTCGCATGTGAGAACGATTCTCAGTTGAGAATTTTTAAAGCTTCGCACGAAAATTTCGCAAGTTATAGAAATTTCGCATGTTGAGAATTTTAAATCTTCGCAAGAAAATTTCGCAAGTTATAAAAATTTCGCAGTTTGAATAAATTCTTGAAATGAAATTTCTCGCATATAAAGTTTCTCGCATATAAGAATTTCGAAAGTTCTCGGCAAAAAACAAAAAAAAAAAATGCGGCTCAGAAAAATTCGCGGAACAAGCTTTCTCGGATATGGAATTTCTCGGATTATGAAGTGTAAGCAAATTTCGCAGATGAAAGTTTCTCGGATTTTTGAAGTAGGCAGTTGCGAAAACAAATGCAGTATAAGTAAAAGTTTCGCGGTTTTGAAGATAACTTCTCGGGATCAACTTTCGCGGATATGGAAATTTCGCGGACTTGAACGATTAAGCACAAAATTTCGCGGTCAAGAACGAGCTTAGTACTGTTCCATTGCTTTCACGCGTTTTGCCAGAAAATCGTCCCGTTCTTGCTCAAATCTCAACCAAAATCGCTCAAACTTGATCCTAAACTTCAGAAATTCTTCCCTGAACACATAATCGACCGATTTGTGAGCTAAAAACAACAAGAAATAGGTCAAATCGACCAAAAATAGAGAATGGCCGAGATGTCCTTTTCTGAAAAGTTTTTGCTTCAATCTTGCTCAAAACTCGTTAAAACTGATCCAAAAGTGTTTTAAAAACATCTTAGGCATAGAATCGATCTGGGGGTAGGTTTTAAACACAAAAACAAAGCAAAAATACCCCAAAACGAGTTCAAAATGCCCGAAAGTGATTTTTATCCAAAAACACCTTTGATCTTTCTTGGAATCGAACGAAACTAGATTCAAATCAATGCAGATCGATCCACGTTTGCTCTGATACCACTTGTTGGTCCCGAATGCACCAAACAAGGAATCAAAGAGGCTTTGATGGAATGAAAAGGGAAACTTTCTCACCTTGTAGTGTGTGTAGTGTGTGAAAACTAGGGTTAGCCTTTTGATCTTTGATTACCTTTCAAATTGTGTTGGTGATACCTTATATACCACATTAACCCTAGGTATATTAATGCCCCAAACACCAAAAATTAAATAATTACATTCTAGTCCAAAGCCCAAGTTAAAAGAATAATTACAATATAAATCCCAAGACTTAAAGTATTGACACAATCACTAAATATCCTAACAGGTCTAATCGTCCGCCCCTCTCTTGAGCGTAGCGTACGATTTTCCGACAATTATTTCGACCATATAGACATTATCTCAACCACAATGTTCTCGAGGCTCGGGGGTTCTTGGATATCGCACAGGAGCTTGCAATTCAGCACCCTATGGAGCCGCAGTTGTTGGTTCTTGAGAGGCGATGTCGCTTAGCCTATGCTAAAGCGGTTGTTCTCCATTGGGGACAACAAATCTCCCGGGCCGGACGGTTTCTCTGCGGCTTTCTTTAAAGACGCGTGGGACACCATTGGACGAGACATCACCCACGCTATTAAGGAATTCTTTCGGACGGGATAATCTCTTGGGGGAACTGAATTCTATGCTCATAACACTTATTCCAAAGAACCCTAACCCTCGGATGGCTAAGGACTTCAGGCCGATATCCTGCTGCAACGTACTCTACAAGATCATTTCCAAGATTATTGACATTTGACTACGGGGCAGCCTTGGGCAACTCGTCCACCACACCCAAACTGCCTTCATTCCTGGAAGCCGAATCACGAATAACATCTTACTAGCGCAGGAAATTTGTCATGGTTATAATAGTATGGGGCTGCCCGACCACGTGGCCTTCAAGGTGGACGTCGCGAAAGCGTATGACATGGTGGAATGGGACTTTATTTTGGCCGTGCTTGATGCAATGGGCTTCCATCGGGTTTTCATTGGATGGATCCGGGCCTGCTTGACCACTCCCTCTTTCTCGACTAACATCAATGGTACTCCGACGGGATATTTTAAAGGGAGGAGGGGCCTTCGGCAAGGTGACCCGGTCTCACCCTACCTTTTCACGCTGGTTATGGAGGTACTTCACGGCATCATTGAAGACGGGATCAGGCAAAGTCCTAACTTCAAATACCACTGGAACTGTGAGGCGACCTCGCTTTTCATGCTTAGTTCGCAGATGACCTACTCCTCTTCTCTCATGCGGATGTCGAATTCGTTGGGGTCTTCAAGCGCAGCCTCGATCTCTTGGCTAACCTTTCGGGCCTAAAGGCCAACATCAATAAGCGCGCCGACCGATTGAAGAACGCCCTCCAAGATATTATGGGTTTCTCGCTGGGAACACTTCCTGTTCGCTATCTCGGTGTACCCCTTATTACATCTAGACTTACGATTGCTTATTGTACCCCTCTCCTGACTAGCGTGGACAAACGGCTGGGCTCATGGACCAATCTCTCCCTATCGTATGCTGGTCGCACCCAATTGATCAAGTCGGTCCTCCTTGGACTGCACACCTACTGGGCCGGTGTGTTCCTCCTCCCGAAGGGCGTTATCCGGAGCATTGAAGCGAGGCTTAGAGCCTTTCTGTGGAAAGGTACGAGTGCTAAGGTAGCTTGGACTGATATTTGCTTGCCTAAAGCTGAAGGTGGACTTGGCCTTCGCTTGATCGAGACTGATAATAAGGCACTACTCATGCGCCTTCTTTGGAACATTCTGACGGACGATGATACCTCGATATGGGCCACCTGGATTAGACGAACGAGGCTGCACAATAATTCCTTATGGTCCATCCGACCTGGGACACGGACTTCATGGAGTTGGAGGAAGATATTAAGCTGCGTGTCGAATTAGGCCTCTCATTCAGTTCTGCATTGGCGATGGGGCCAACACACTCCTCTGGACTGACCCTTGGCTGCTCGAAGGACCCCTGGTGGAACACTACCCTCGAGGACCTATGATCATGGGCCTACCCAGGGACTCGAAACTTAGTGAGGTTATCAACGAGGGAGGATGGTGCTGGCCTGCTCAAACTTCGGTGGAATACCTCGATTCGCTCCTCTTCTACCTCCCACTCGCCCATGTGAACGGGACACATTTAGATGGGTCGCCACTGCTAATGGTCGTTTCACTACCTCCTATGCAAGGGAGAGCATCCGCCGACGGCAACCGATTGTCCCCTGGCAAACCCTCTTCGGCGGCCCGTTAGCCATCCCTCGACACGACTTCATGCTCCGGCTTGCGATAAGGGACAAACTAGCGACTAGAGACAAGCCTTGGATCGCTTCTGCGGCAGGAACCTCTGTCTGCCTCCTTTGCGACAGATATTTTGGAGACTACGCGACATTTATTATTTGAATGTACTTACTCTACTCGTTGGCTTAACCTTATACGTAATCATCTGCACTTTGGGTGGCCTTACAGGGACTGGTCTGAGGGCGTGCTTTGGGCGGCCAAACGATGGCGCGGCAAGCACCTTGCCTTGATGGGGCCTCGGCATGCACTTGCTTCGCTGGTCTACCATCTTTGGTCGGAGCGCAATAGAAGATGGCACGATGGGATTCGTCGATCGCCGGAACGCATCGTTGGTGAAATTGAGACCCTCTTAAGCGTTCGAATCACCACTCTCCCTCACAACTACAGTCTGCAATTGAACGCCATGCGCCGGACCTGGTGTTTAGACTGGACTACCTAGGGTGCTTGGGTCTAGTCACGCTTCGCTTCACGGTTTTGGTGGTGCAGTTGGGATGCGTTGGAAGGAGCTCGAAGTGACCCCCCATCTTTCCCCCTCTCCATCCCTTGCCCTCTCTCCCCCCCTCGTTTTCTCTTACCGCTCTCGTACTATGCTCCACTTTTTTTGATTTTTTTGTTGTTTACAGGTTGGCATGGCTGGTGCTGTTTCTTCAGTGGCCTAATGCCTGCCCGTGCTGCTGGTGGGCCTCACTTGCTGGTTGCTCCTCCCTGGCGGAAAGAAACAGGAGTTGGCGTCTACGCCTTTCTCCGACCTGACCTGCGGACGCACTCACTGCGATCCCTCCTCTCCGCTTTAACTTCCGCGCTGAAGTTATCCTCTGCTGTGCTCTGGCACTTGGTTCGCACATCAACCAACTGCCCTGCTGGCACTACACCTGGTGCCAGGATCCTGTGGATTGTTGATGGAGTTTGACACCTTCTTTGCCTTTGTTGCCTTGTGTATTCTCTATTTTGGGCTTGGTCTTGTAGGGACCTTGTTGGTGTCTGGGCTGTTTTTGGTTTTTGTTGTGTTGTCTGGTCGGTTGACTGTTACCGCTTGTTGCGTCGTGAGCGTTATCATGTACGCTGTCCCTGTACTCCTGTTTCTTTCGTTTAGTGAACACTTCCAAAAAAAAGAATAAGGCATCAAATTAATACATGCTTCTAAATTGGCCAATGCCTTACTTACGACTAAATCGCCTATTAAACATGGTATAGTAAAACTCCCTGGGTCTTTAAGCTTTTTCGGTAGCTTGTTCTGTAGGATGGCAGAGCACTCTCCACGCAACTCAACGGTGGAAACGTCTTCAAGCTTGCGCTTGTTCGTGATAAGATCCTTCAAAAACTTTGCCCAACGAGGCATCTGAGCAAGGGCATCAACAAGTGGTAAACTAATATGTAATTGTTTAAAAATAGCGAGAAATTTACCAAATTGATCATCAACAATTTCCCGTTTAAGCCTTGCCGGGTCAGGAATTTTTGGTTGATACGCCTTGACAGGTGGCTTAGACACAATCTCCTCTTGTTTGTCGGCCTCGCTGCTCGGTTGCGTGGGTTCAATGTTCTTCTTCGTTTTCTGCACTTCCTCGAGCTCTCTCCTATTAGGAAGTGTCACCGCCTTTACATGGTGGTTCTTTGGATTGGTCTCAGTGTAACTTGGCAACGATCCGGAAGGACGTTGTTGGATTGATTCGGCAATCTGCCCAACTTGCTTCTCTAAGGCCCGCAGGGAAGACTCGGTGTTGTGCAACCGTGCTTCTTGATTATCCAAGCGAGAGTCGAGCTTTCCATTAGCTTCTCGAGCATTCCCTCGAGCTTATTAACGCAATTATACGAGGTAGGCTCAGATCCGCGCCATGGTATCCTTGCATTCTTTGGTTTTGAAATCCGGGTGGAGCTTGTTGTTGATTACCGTAGGCCAAGTTCGGATGAACTCGGTTCGGGATGTAGCTTCGTTGGCCTTGGTAGTTACCCATGTAGTCGACTTGCTCCATCGGAATAGTGGCTGGACAACGGGTTGCGTCTTGACTTTCGCCGCATGTAGCGCATGGCGGAGTATAATTCGGGTATGCATGAGGAGGTGGAGCAGTTGCGGAAGTCCTCGGGACAGATTGTACCTGCACAGCAT
>JAPQWV010004848.1:0-25855 GCA_027422505.1 Craterostigma plantagineum
ACCCCTCTTCTCTATACTTACTAAAATATATCATCACATTTTCGACATGCTCCAACGTAGTGTCAACGCACATTGATTAGATGGTAACTTCTTACTCACCATGTTAATGGTAAATAAGATATCATACCAAATGACCATACCATGTAAAAATTTAAAACTTTCCAAGTGCAACCCACCAAACTTTGCGCTTCGCTAGTTGATAAGGCGGCATCGCAAGATGTGCACCATTCTAACAAAGCAGACCTTATTGAGGAGCTTGATATCTAACTGCTTTGACACTTATAACTCTACTCTCCCAAAGCGTATTACACAAAGATTTCACAGTTAAACTCAGAACGTTATTAAGTAAAATTTTTCCATCTTTTGGAGAACTAGAAAACAATACATTATTTCGCTGAACGACACAAAGAATGATTAGCTTTAACACAATAATGTGCTATATCACTAAGTTGAGATTAAGACTATGACAAGCACATGGCATATATAATGCTCTAGGATTTTATTTCAAGTATAGCTTTGCATCCCTTATTTTTCCTTTCATATTAGAACCATTGTTATAACCTTGTCCCTTTATATCTACTAAGATCTTAGCGTATTTAGCAATTCGCTAGTAAGTCGTAATCCGGGAGTATCAACTACCTTCAAGAACTCTAAAAAGTATTTATCTATTTGTATTTCATTATTTGACATTTGCACACATCGAACTACTAAAGCCATTTGTTGCTGATGACTCAAATCTGGGTACAATCAAGAATTATTGAGAAATATTTGCCTCTTTAATTATCTCAATAATAGAATTCTTACAGCATCTCCTAAAAGAAAAAACAACTCATTTTGAATTTTATGGCCAAGATAATGATGATATCATGGTTTTTTGAATGCACCTAACATGATCTTGCATAACAACATCAAATTCAGCAATCATCTCAATAATCCAAACAAGTACCATATTTCTTGATAAAGTTTCTCGTTAGTTCCTTGTAAAGCTTAATGATTTTTAGAAAGACACTTTACGAGGAGATGATTCTAACTAAGACTTGTCTCCATCGATCTTTCTCTCTTCTATCTCTTCCTGCAATTCTTGTCAATTGTTTGGTTATTTTTAACCTCAATCACAATTCATTCCACGTATTCATGTTAATGATATGCTCAACACTATTTCTCATGGTCGTGGAGTCTCTCACTAAGATGCTTCCAATCTGTTAACCCTTCACTTGCTAATAAACTTTTATTATTATTTGATTTGATAACTTGCAACAAAAAACAATAAATTTTATCCACATGCTACTATAAACCAACCAACTTCTATCACTGGTCTCTCCATTACTTACTTTCGGGAATAATAAGAGTAAGAAAAATGCCTCGAGAGGTTATCCTTAGGAGTACAAGATTCAAATCTCTAGTAGGCCCCTTATCAACAAAAATATCCCTAGATTTATTATCAAGAATATCCCAATTTCTAGGATCGCATATGTCTATATGAGTATTAGGTTTTCCTGAGCCTTAAGATTTGCATCATTAGATGCATTGCTAACATGCTCATTCAAACTGACACTATTCTCAACCACATTATTTTCACTATTCTCAGTATTGTTAAATGATTCATGCAATATGCCATGATCCACATCCACATTAGATTGTTCAACTCTTTTAACAACAAATTTATCAATTGCTCCTTTTTGCGATTCTATACATTTTTCTTGCTGATGTTTTCTTTTTCTTTTTTGACTACCAGACAAATGCTTATTAGACGACATAGCTCAGTTGATTAAAAATCACGCAAACAAGAAAGGGGTCAACACTGTCACCAATCACAAATGAATAGGAAAATAAGACCTGATTATTAAAATCCAGTGGCTCGGCCTAGATTGTGGCTTTTGTAATTCCAATCCCGAAAGATGCAAACTGTAAGGGAAAACGAAATCACCAAATAATAAAGCATGGGTTAATGAGAAAGAAAATCTTTTATTTAAACAACAAAAAGGGTGATTGTACATATCATGATACCTTTGCGATCTTATTTAAACAACAAAAGGGCAAACTCGAGATTTGGTATTTTCGCAGATCTTTTTTGTGAAAAAAATTGCAATCAATAATGGTGTTGCTCAATAGAACATGAAGAGGAGAGAGAGAGAGAGAGAGAGAGAGAGAGAGAGAGAGAGAGAGAGAGAGAGAGAGAGAGAGACGAGAGAGAGAGAGAGAGAGAGAGGAGAGAGAGAGAGAGCTTGCGATTGTTTCTCGCTGGAAATGATACTAGTCGTTGAATCTCTTGTGTGTATAATAGTTATTATTTGGCTTAAAATTTTAACTAGGGCATGGTTAATGTTGAGTTACATGTTGGACATTTATATGGGCTTTCTTTTTTAATAAACTGGACAACTTAGCATAATAGTAGTGGTATACTATAAAAATGGGCCCCTCTTACGATTGGGCCGGGGCTGTTGTCCCTTGCACCGCCCTCGGGGCCGGCATTTGATGGCTAATGGTTTAGGGATCAAATCTTTTTTAAACATTAATAATGTTTTCTTTTTTATGTTTTCTTTATCAATTATATGAAAAATTTTTGTAATTATATACACAATTACATCTCCATCAATATTTTTTTAATATTTTCCAACATAATTATGCCTTTCCATATACATTAACTTATTTGTATTTATATGATCGATCATCTTGCACATTTAAGTTTATTTATCACCAAATTATACAATTACAAAAAATTAAATATTTCCAACATATAAATATTTTTTTAATACTATATCTTTTTTTATTAAAAATCTTATTATTTATTTGTTACTCAATGATTTTTTCAATGAGAACTTTTCAACTTTATCATTATAACTAATTTTTGCATTATTATTTTCTATATCAGTAACATAATTTTTTTCCAATAGCAACAACATAAAATAAATTAACTTCCATGTAGGCCAAAAATATATTCTAAATAATAAAACAATAGACGAACTTTTGGAAATGTTTGTGTTGAATTTAAACTGTTATTTTTTCGTATCTTTCGTACATTTGGACAATTTCTTATTGTATATGTAGTTATCGCTATAATTATGTAAATAATCGATGTATTTTGTTGATTTTGGGGAATTTTAAATTGAAATTAGGGTTTGGGCGAATTTGAATTGGTTAACTTGGGTTTGTTTGGCGTGTGATACATTTAGCTCAATGCCCCACAGCTATTTATAGGTAATGCCAAGGCTATGTTTACCAATAGACAAATGCACCATAGCAGTGCATGCCTAATTTCTTGATATTATTTTTTATTATATTTATGCCAAGTTTCAAGTTGTGTTGGCACATGGTTATTATATTATATTTCTGCCTTGAAATGCGTGCCAAGTTTCAAGTTGTGTTCGGCTAAACCATATGCTTCTGACAATCTCCCACCTGAAGATTTGATTGAAGCTCAATCGGATCTTCACACCATTCTTTTAGCTCGCCTTTGCATGTTACTTAGTTCTGTCAATCCACAAGAGAAACGAATAAACTTGTCCACGTGAATTGTCTTGGTCATATTGTCTGCCAAATTATCCGCAGTGGAACTTTTGCATACCACAGTTTTCTCTTCCACTTGTTCGCCAACAAAGTGTATTGGTCCCGGATTGTTTGGTTCTTGAATGATATGCTGGATTCCTTGCAAGATGCAGTGCACTCTGGCATCACAATATAGAACAATATTTTTCCTATTTGTGGCAGAGTTCTTCTAGCAACATCTTCAATTATTGCCTCTTTACTGGCTTGCGTAGCTGCGACATATTCTGCTTCCGTTGTTGACGTTACAACAATACTGCAGTTTTGAAACCCAGCTACGGCTCCGCCAGCAAGATTGAACACATATCATGTTGTGAATCTGTTTTATCAAGTTCACCTGCATATCTACATCAACAAAACCATGGACACTAAAATTAGTACATTCGTAACATAACGCGAGATAAGAGGTTGCTTATATATCTGAGAATCCTCTCAACAACACTATAGTGCTCCAGGCCATGATTGGACATGTATTGGCTAAGAACTCCACTTGGACTAGACTCTCCGGGTCTTGTCTGCTTTCGACTCACGTTTGGACCGCGTGCTCATGATCTTGCCTTCGTCACTGTCACCGCTTCTGCCTATTGGGACATTATCAACTTGTCTTCGTTGTTATTGTGCTGACTTTCTTCTTCGAGAATCGCAGCTGCAAATCGAAGATAGTTTCCGCAGCTTGATTGTTGCTCAGATTGATGACGAGTTGATGGTAAGAGTCTGGCAAGCTTTGTAGTAGAAGCTCAACGCATTCACTGGCTCTAATTTTGTAGTCCAAGTCTTTAGTTGAGAGAACAGTGTATTGAACATGTGATATGATCGGTCCATGAAGAAGATTCTTCCATTCGTAGATGGTATAATTTCTTTCCAGGAAAATTCGACTGTGGAGTGACTTGACTCAACTTCTCAAGATGGTCCCAAATTACTTTCGCACTGGTTTTCTCTTCAAACGCTTGATAATATGTCGTCTGCTAATGTCATATGAATATTGGCGATGGCCCTCCTGTCTATCTTCTTCCATTTGGCATCACTTGCCTCTAGACAATTTCCTTTCTGTAAAATTGCTTTTTATCCTCATTTTCTACAATTCCTTCCGTTGAATTTCTCAATTTCATTTTTAGCTGTCATTCCCCTTACTATCGTCGCAGAAATTCAACAGTCCGACCAAATAACACTGATCGGATAATTTGTAGAAATGATAGCGACCAACTTTCTAGACAAAATTACCCTCTAAGTAAATTCCCGTTAGATCTGGTGGGGTCACAATGGTCCCGCTTGGCCACCAGTCACCTAGACCGGACTTACTTACACAGTGTATCGACTTGCCAAAAAACTCTTCCGTAACGATAAACCTGTTCGATATCCTTTCTGATGTGGAAGATCAGACAAAGCTGCAACCGTAGAGCATAATCGAATATCATCAGGCTGGCTCTGATACCACTTGTTGCCAAATGGACAGTGTAATAATATTGGAAATGTCAGAGAGGATAAAATGGACATGGGAATACGTGGAAAACCCCTTTTTAATCGGGGTAAACACCACGGGCGAGGTAGAAATTTTATTATGGGGTAAAAGCAGGGGTTACAACCTCTCAATCTATAAAGGAGAAAACACTCGCTATCTCTCTTGTAGTCGGAGCACATACCGTCTTTGGCTCTAGTGTGATACATTTAGCTCAATGCCCCGTAGCCTATCTATAGCAATGCCAAGGCTACGTTTCCAATAGACAAATGCACCATGGTTGTGCATGCCTAATTCTCGATATATTTTCTTTTTATATTTATGCCAAGTTTCAAGTTGCGTTGGCACATGGCTATTATATTTTATTTCTGCCTTGAAATGCATTCCAAGTTTGACGTGTTAATTATTTTCAATATATGCGCTTATGACTTGTATAAGCTTAGCTATCCGTTCAAGATTTGCTCATTACAAGGAACTCTGGAATCGTTCTTAGATATAAAATACGGGGAATGTCAATCATATAGTATCATTGGGCTAAGACTATCAATCATTACAAGTTAGGGTTGTGTCACTTTCAAGACACCCAACTTGTTGGGTTTTTAAGCCATTAATAAAAAGCTAGAACGGATTTAATTAAATCGAGAAGCCATCGGTCACCGAAACGAGAAATCATCAAAAGATTACGAATCTACGTTTCGAGGAGAATCTAACGAATATTAATACGCTCAAAACTGACATCGGGGTGAATGAGAAATTAATTATTGAAGTCGGTCCAATAACATAAAGTGGATTGATATGGCGTAAAGGAAGGGATCAAATGTCCCACATTGGAAAAACCTCAACTTTTTCCACCATATATAGACACCCATCACTACTCATCAAACAAGTGGTGTGCTTAAGAGGTTGGCTCAATGGCCCACGGCTGAGGCCGGACAGAGCCCACGGCGCGGCTGCTAGCCCAAGCCCAAACCCGGAATTAAAGTTATGCTCCGGTGACGTGGCATTGATGATGACGTGGGCACCGGCGTGACGTGGCACCGGCGATGACGTGTCGGCTAATAAAGCTCCACGTGGCGGTGATATGAAAGTCCTTGTGACGTGGCGGGACTGATGATGTGGCGATGACACGTGGGCATGAGAAGACAACGTGGCGATGACACGTAAGCGACAGAGGGCAACGTGGCGCTGACTAGGCGAAGCGACGTGGCTGGACCCGTTGGGTCCGCTGGATCGTACCGATTCGGCTCGGGTCGAACCGCAAGGGCTGAAAGGGTACCTATTTGAAAAGGGGCCCAAAAGTTGTGTCTATTCGCGAAATGACCCCTTGTCAAAAGGTCCAAGGGTGTCAGAATGACCAACAGTTGCAGCTATTCGCAGATTGACCCCAGCAACCTTTGGAAAGTTATATATAGACCCCTGACGAGTTTGGAAATTCATTCAATCACACCCAAAGCATTCTTGAGTTAGTCCATACTAGTCTAGATTAATAATAAAGCAAGAATAGGGTCGAGTCTTTAGTAGATTCGCTCGATAATTTCGTTAAGGCGTGCGACTTTCAAAATTCCTGAAGTCGTTGTATCTTCGGGACGTATTGCGACAACCGAGGCACTGAAATACGGGGAAATAACGTCTTACGAAAGCATAAGATGTACGTGCCTCGACTTCGACGTAGTAAGCCGAAACTCTGTTCGAGTTTTATGAGCGCCACCGACCAGGCACCCTTCACCGGAACCAACACAACTTAAGTAATTGCAATCCATGCATGCAAATATTTTGAGGATACGTCCAACGGTTTCGGGGTTGCTTATAATATATAAATCCTACATGGTAGTTTCAGAACTCCCAATTTTATGGAGTTGCAGAGGACGCTAGCTTTCAAAATTATATCACTTAAAACCTAATTAGATTTTCCGCACAATGTCCTTTAACGCTTCATTTTAAAATTTCGTATCCTTCATTATATTATGTGAATTGATTGTCTACAGTCACCCCATAACTTATGGAAATAAAAGGCGTTGAGCCAAAACTAAAAGAGAAACTATAAATGTGACCTGCTAAATATAGTAAATATATTATACAGTAGAGCGTGAAGATCACGTGCATTATCATAGATGTTTATATCATATTCACGTGTGCTTCGAACGTTGATTGTGACCCTCCTCATAAAACACCAGTGTAATTGTGCAAATCTAATTTAAAGAAGATGATGCAATACTTATCTTAGTCATATACCAGTCATTTAATTTCCTCCATAATTGATATAAGTACATCGCTTTGTATTATTAATAATCTACGATAAAATGGGTATTTTACTTAAATAAACAAAAAAAATAATAAGCATTAAAAAATAAACTGAAAAATACAAAAGTATTAATAAAATAGCAAACTTCGTCGGGACTCGTATCCCAGAATACGAGTTACGTTGGCCCGCTGACCGGGTGACCTTGACATGGCAATGTGAGAATACGAGTTATTAGTCCCAGATCACGAGTTACCCGCTGACCCGCTGATCGTCTGACATAGCAAACGTATCTCGTATTCTGAGAATACGAGTTACGTAGAGGCCGACCACCTGCATGATCATGCGTCGTGCCATGCAGCGTGTCGGCAATAATTCAAGTAACTCGTAATCTGAGAAAACAATCAATGCACTCGCGGATGGTGCGTACGTTCGAATTCGTCGACGTGGTAAAATCGAAGAATGAGTTCCACCTATCAAATACTTATAAATGTAAGAATGAAAAAAAAAATTCGCAACTTTCGCAAGAACGACCATATCTCGCAGCATGTGGCGGGGCCGGTAAGACTATCTCGTCGACTGTTCGGGGCTCCATCGTGATACGATTATCACCCCGTACTATGAAATGGCAAAATCCCCACATACGCCCATGCCTAAAACAATCTTTGTGATAAATAAATGTTTAAAAGAACAATAAATTTATCAAATTTTCTATATAATTACCTGCAACAGCCGTAGGGGTCCGCCTCTATTTAGCTTTTTCGGCTTGCATGCGAACAAAGCTCTTAGTATAGAAATGCCAGCACCGCACTACCCAACTAAACGTGCCCACCTCCTAATATCCTCCAACAGCTAAGGTAAGTAACGATACGTTGCTGGCACTACATCGGGGGAACATCACGGCACCGAAGAGAAGCATCGCAACCCCGTACTGACCACTCGACCTCTTCTTCGTCACTATCATCCGAAATCGGATGGGCCAACAACCAAATCGCTAACGACTCCATCGATAGCGATGACCCTTTAATTTTATCAGCGGCGGTCTAAAACCTAGCAACCGCTCGCATTCGTCCATCCACTGTCTGACCGTCCTCGAATGGATCACACCGAATACACAACTACCATCTACAGGCAACCCCCACAAGATACCTATGTCCTGTAAGGTAACAGTCGCCTCCCCAACAAAAAAATAAAACGTATGGGTCTCCTTCCTCCAACGCTCTACCAATGCTGTAATCAAATGAGGGTCAACCATCTGCGACATACAGCTGTAGACACTATATAGACCCATATCGTTCAACTTTCCTAATAAGCGATCGTGTAAGATATTCGATGCTTCTCTAGTACACCACACTACATTCTCTAACGCCCTAGCCCTAATTGTTCTATCGATCACTGTCTCATCTAACAACAAATCCGTACTGCGGTGATTCGACTGCATTGTCTACACGAACTATCAAAAGGCCCATAGGATGAATTCAAATCCATTCTACATTTAAAAAACCGACAACAAAAAAAATCAATAATAAAAATATTAACACAACGGGCACATTTCGGATATAAACGGGGTCGCTAACCGTAGTCATCGCGAGGCGGCGTTCGCGGCGGAGGAGCTCGTCGAGGCGGGGGTCGAAGCGACGGAGGTCGTCGAGACGGCGGGCACAGGCGGCGGCGGTGGGTCACGGGCCGGCGGGCAGAGGAGGCGGCGGTTTGCGGGGGTTCGCTCGGAGGACGTCGACGTGCGGGGGCGCGGAGGAGGACGTCTACGTGCCGGGTGAGGGGGTGGGTAGGTGGCGGCGCGCAGGCAGCAGCGGCAGCGGGTCGCAGGGCAGCGGGCAGAGGTGGCGGCGGCGGGTCGCGGTGACGTTCTCAAATGGAAGGCGGCGTGCAGGCAGGGACGGAGGACGTCGTCTTCGTCGTCGGTTGTCTTCGTCTTCGTCTCTTCGTCGTCTGCGCCGTAGGGTTTTTTTAAAAACAGATCTAATTCGTATGCTCAGAGTACGAGTTATAACTCGTATCCCGAGAGTACGAGTTACTCCACGTCACGCGCTCGCCAGCGCGGATAACTAACTTGTATACTCGTATACGAGTTACTTAACTCGTCAGCTGGGAAGACGAAGTTCTCTATTTTATTAATACTTTCTACTTCATGTTTATTTTGTTATATGATTAGTTTTTATTAATTATTTAATTAAAAATACCGAAAAATGGTAAGTAATAATGAAGCAACCATGGCGACAGCTCAGACCAACAGACGTGCATGCATTGAGCATTCTAGTGCAATTGGCTGTAGATCTTGTCATATTTTGTTGAATCAACACACGACAGCGTGATATTGATCTTTAATTGATAGAGTTCGATCTACTCCTTGAATTAATCTAAAGGTCAATAATGTAATTAAATTAGGGATGTGCAATTTCGGTGGCCATGTAGTACTGATTCAAAATGACGTATATTATTCCCGATTTCATAAACTCTTGATATTAAATTAATTCACGTGTTCACGCATGTGATTGTTGGAAAATGTGTGAATGAAATAATCTAAGAGGTACATTTGAAAAAGTGTACCAATTAATCAAAAGGTATTTAATAATAATTCCTTAGCATAAAGATGCATTTCTTTATGAGTAGACACATGCAAAAGGACACTTCTCTTGGTAATGAAATCATACACCTATAAATACCCCACATGAGTTAGCATTAAATATCATTCAAACAAAGCATTCAAAAATTCTGCGCATTTCACTCATATCGTTTATGTTCTTGTTAATCCCAAAACAAGAGTATTGTTCGCCGAAGTTTGGCGTATTTGAGATACCGCTATATTCCAACGAGTTGTATCTCGGCGGCGTTCACCGTAAACCTAGGGCCGGCCCTGAGGGAGGGCGAAAGGGGCGACGCCCTTGACCCCTTCCAATAGGGGCCCAATTTCATTGTATAATACAAGGTTAAGTTTAGTCTATATACATTAATTTTAAAAAAGAAGCCCATATCCAACGTATGTTATTAAAACAAACCCAAAATTATGCTATATGCCTTTTTCTGTATTTTGATCTGGGACCCACTAAATAGATCGAAAAAAAATTAAAGTTGCCCAGGGGCCACTTATTGTTAGGACCGCCCCTGCGTAAACCGTGGGTATTAACGGGGTAATTTCGTCTTGTTAAATTGATGGTTCCAACCTAAAACCAATTGGTGTTAGGTGGAGAGCCCTCTTTGATTTATATACTGAGCTGGGTGATACTAATTTTCCGATGTGGGACAGAAATTCTCAACACGCTCCCTCACGTGTGGCACGATTCAAAGCCTAACACGTGGACATATGAAATCGGGTGACGGTGAGTGAAATATGCGTGATAACACGCATATCGAACCTGTCTCTGATACCGTGTTAGAAATTTAGGGGTCCTTCCTAAAACCAATTGGTAGTAGGAGGAGAAAGCCTCACATACATATACTGGCTCAAAGAGCTTGAATTAGTCAATGTGGGACGACACCACTTTTAAAATCTCAATACGCCCGCTGACGTGTGGCTTGACTGGCCTAATAGTGACATATGAATTGGGTGGCGGCTAGCGGAAGAACTGCTCTGATACCATGTTAAATTGAGGGTTCCAACCTAAAACCAATTGGTGTATGTGGAGAGCCCTCTTTTGATTTATATACTGAGCCGGGTGATACTAATTTCCCGATGTGGGACAGAAATTCTCAACACGTCTTCAAGAGAGCATGTATCACGTGCATCGACTAGTGCATCAATCAATATTTTTTTAGTTTGCTGTATTTTACAAGACGAGATCAACCACGAGAGAGGAAAGCAGTAAGCAATAATCAACAGTGATTGAGTATGATAAATGGACAGAGTGGGGGATATTATTGGAAAACTTAGCTTGGGACAAAAAGTAGGATAATAAAGTGAGACAGATGATCGTCCGGTTTTATAGATAGAAGTTAGAACAAAAGAAAACAAACTAATGGTGGGTGTTATATATTATATAATCCATTGAGAGATGGAGAGTATTTTATTCAAGAAATGTTTCCTCTAACCATTCCGTGAAATGATGCTTCGACGAAGACGACGACAATCGCATTGTCCATAAAAACCAAATTACTTCATTTGAAATTAAGGTCAATAAGTGTTCAGTCCGAAAAAATAATAAAATAGTATCTTTTGGTTCTTAATTTAAAACGAAACCCGATAAAATCAAATCAAATCAAATCATTGATTTGTCAAACAAAAAAGGATAAAGGTACATATTATCAGCATTACAGCTAATACTGCCTCCTAAGATTCTGATATGACCGACATTATTTTGCTTAATTTGCAACTTGCTTATTTACTTTGTCGTTAGAAAACCCTAGCAAACTAGCTAGTGAATGCATTAATTGTAATTAATACACACGATATCTTGATGAATTTAGCTATTTTATACTTATAGTATTCGCAAGTGTCTCGAGAATCAAACTTCCTAAAAACTTAGTTTAATAAAAATTTATCATTCTTACTAATATAGTATATGAATATGTATATCGATCTTGACTATTTGCATTTATTGATGGAACCCTAAAGGAAAAAAAAACAGATATGGTAAAACGTTGTCGGATTGTTGGGTTGTCATGGATCAAAATTACCAACCTTGCTTGTCGCTCAAACCAAAGCTTAGAAGAGAGTGATAATATTCTAAAATAAATAAAATATTTTATTTTTACGTGGCATTTTGCATGTGTTAGCACCTCAGCACCAAAAGACCTCGCTAGTTGCCACGTTTCGTAAATCTTCGGGCAACTGCAAAAAATTCATCTTTTTTTTGCCATTGCTTTTAAACAATTCATTGTACCTCGACTTCAATTTATTTTTTAGGAAACTATGTTACTATAAATAGAGAACGAAGATTGAATAATAGGAGTATTTATGTTTTGACTTTCTTCTCTAAATTTAATGCGAGAGATGTTCGTGATATTATTGTATTTATTCCCAGTATTTATACTTTGATAAAAGATAAAGCACATCATCAATTTCGTAATTGAAATGTGTGTTGAGAAACGTACCTTTTATTAACGAACCATCGACTATTTGCGCAAGTGGTCGTCATTTCGTCAATGAGTAATACTAACAAATATTTGTCCTTTCTTGTAAGTTGCAAAGTTGTAGTCGTCGTTGAGGTGAAATTGTGGTTATTATAAGCAATAATAAAAAAAAAAACTATATATATATATATAATATATAAAAAGCCATCACCATTACCACGAGCTATCCATAGATAGCTCGTTTTTCCTTACCAAGAATAAGCCTTTGCCGGATATAACTTTATATTTCTTTAAATTCATGGAACGCAATGATTAACTAATTAGTGCGCACGAAGAACTAATATCATCACTGCTGCCATTTAAAGCTTTATTCTATATATAGGGAAAAAGCAATGCAATCGCAAAACTCATAACAAATCCCAAAATTAAACTAAAATGATATGAGAAACCAATCAATACATACACATAATTATGCTATTAGTGCGCACGAAGAACTAATCAATCTTCATTAAAGCTTATTCTGTATGATAAAGAAAAACCAATGCTATCGCACGCATCATATTACGACGCAAAAGTATCTAATACTATACTATTATATTAAGCCTCAAGGTTGGCTATAAACTGTGATAAAATTGATTTGTCAATTTAGTTTTATTAAATAACAATAAAATGAAAAGAAACCACCCACTTTTCTCAATTATTTCTATTTTTTAGTTAAAATTGAAATGATGTATTTATATATTGTAACACACATATTTGAGTGTGCAAAACATAACAGTGTTAATTATGATCCTAGAAATAAATTCATTATGAATTATCTAAAACCCTCTTCCTTCTAGACGTAATTGTAATTGGCCATTATTCGGACATAAAATAATCAAAATAATCTATTATCTACACTATCTATACTTACACTATTATATAAAGAGGCTAAGGTGGCTAAAACTGTCACATTTGGTCTGTCAATTTAATATGATTTTTACAATTTTACCCTTGATTCTCAAATTATAATTTTATCATTAATATTTTAATTTATTACACATTTATCAGTAAATCAAAAAATTTTTTTAAACTACTTTGTTAATAAAAATGTGCAAAATATAAAATAACTTGATATTTGCACACACATTGTATACAGCGTGTGGGGTGGCTATAACTGCCATATTTGGTCTGTCACTTATTTGCAATTTAGTCATCTATTTGTTAATTGATTACTTAATACTCCCTCTGTCCCAGCAACTTTATCACATAAGTTGTTGGGCACGCAAATTAAGGTGGCATTATTATAATAATATGTGCAATGAAAAGGTAAAAAAGTGTATATTTTAACACGTTTTTAAGAATATTTAATATTATTATATTAATTGTTTATGATAGTTTTTTGCTAAATAAGGAAAGGTGATAAAATTTGGGACGCCCGAAACGGAAAATTGTGATAAAATTAGGGGGACGAAGGGAGTAATTTTATAGTACTTTTAACTTTATTATACTTATCTTCCTACCCATTATTATTGTCTATATATTAAAACTTATATTTTATATATTAAACATACAAATAATGAATCTCAAAATTAGAATTAACATAAATATGATTTTATAATAAGCACAGTACGAAAACATACTACGACAAGGAAAAGTGCGGCTTTTTAATTAAAATAATGGGATTTTAATTAACATTGAATAGAATAGGGTGATTTTGTAAAAAATAAAGAAATCGAGCAAATCGCTTCCAATGGGTGCGACGCCGTGCTTAATAGACGCGACGCCGCCCCCAATAAACGCGATGGCCCGTTTGAAAAGAAAACCATTGAAAGGGACATTTATTTCATTTGACGGATCATTTTTTAAAACAAAGCGTCGGGCCCAAATATTGGCCCAACAGACCGGCCGTCGCGTCTAATGGACGTGACGCCGCGTCCATTAAGGGCGACAACGGGCTAATAAACCCGCGCGCCTCCTTTCTTCTTCCTCACTTCTCACTTTTCGCAAAAAAGAGGCCCGCCACATCATCATCGCGTTTATTAGATGCGACAACTCGCCCATTGGACGCGTTTGCCCTATTTTATTAATTTCGACCTGAAAAATCCTGTTTTATTAATTTTCCATTAATTAGCATTATTTTAATTAAAAAGTCGAAAAGTTTCCTAATTGATAAATGGGGCCCACGATAAAATAATATACAACCTATCCCACCCATAATATTACAGGTTGTCCGCAAAGCCCACTGAAAAACTCCAAAAGAAGAAAAAAAACAACCATAAAATAACACCTTTTTCTAATTTATCCCATGCCGTAACTGTTCCATTTAAAATGAAATATTATGATTAAGCAAGACTCCATTTACGCTGCGCTATTTATATTGCTGACGTGGCGTCGTGGTTCAATTCCCATATTGCCCCTCACCTCTATAAATAGAGTAGGCGCACGAAGGCTTTTCTTTCACCATATCTCAGATCTTATTACCGAATAGAACAAAAGAAAAATCGCAAAATAAAAATTAAGAAGAAAGTAGAGATTATTTTCCGAGAATGGGCATTTGCAACTCTTGCGAGTCAGCCACGGCGGTGGCCACGGCGAAGCTCGTCCTCGACGATGGAAGATTACAAGAATATCCCTACCCAGTCAAAGTCTCCTACGTTTTGCAGAAGAATCCGACGTACTTCATATGCGATTCCGACGAGATGGACTTCGACGACGTCGTTTGCGCCGTCAGCGACGATGAGGAGCTCAGCTGGGACAGCTGTACTTCGCCCTGCCGTTGAGTCGGCTCCGGCGGCGGCTGGAAGCCGAGGAAATGGCTGCATTGGCGGTTAAGGCAAGTTCGGCCTTGAGCAAAAGCAGCGATAAGAACTGCGTGTGCGGCGGCGGTGCGGCCTTTTTGTCCGGCGAGAAGAAGTCGGTGGGTGGTGGTGGCGGTGATAGGAGGAGGAGAGGGAGGGGAAGGGCGGAGGCGAGGTTGAGTGCCATCCCCGAGTAATTAGGGTAGTTTTGGGAATTTGGTTAGGAGAATATATTTCATTTTTTTGTAAATGATTTTAGTATTTTGGCCTTTCTATGGTGATTGGTGGATGAATCTATTTACAATTATTGCGAAACGAAAAAGGGGCCAAAAAGTAAGAGATAGTGGATCGTTTCTTTATTTCCAATTTTGGCTCGTTCCTTTAAACCTATGATCTATTGGAGATTTATTGCAATAAAATATATGGTTATGGTGGTAATTTCTAAGACACCAATTGGAAATACAATTTTGTGATAAGATGTTATCTTTTCCCCTTGTTTTTATTTTTTTCCAATATGAACTATCAATTTGTATTATATTAAGTCGATCAAAAATAATGCCAAATTCCTACCTTGGTGGATTGTGGGAGATGTCACGTACAAAGAATAAATTATAATAGGTCAAAAATTATCGTAATACCACAAGCTGGCTTGACAGCTGGATACTCGTCATGCAATTATAGATTAATGGATTCGCGTCTATAACTTCTAGCAATATTGTAATTTAGTTTTTTCTAGTTTTATCATTGAAAAGTATAGACCGTCTGCAAACTATTAATATATAAGTAATATATTAGTCATAGGTCAGCGTAAGTTGCCAATCTCATTGCTCTACTGGGGTAACGCGTATCTACTATCATAAAAGCAAATAAAAGATGAATTGTATTGTACATAAATCAATAGACAGCAGTGCTGTCGTTGTCGGTTTAATTTTAGCGTGCATGTATTATATTATGCATATTATATTAAACTTTTTTTTATTTCACAAATGTATGAGGCAAATTGTCATCAGGCATATTATCTATTCAAATAGCTCCTATTAGCGGAGGCCGTAAAACCAGGTTGTACTAAACTAAGTGCGTGTTAAGTTAATTGTTTTCCGAAATCCTGAAAAGATTACACCTAATATTCGATTAATCGTCTAATCTAATAACACCACCCCCACCTTAGTTAAGGAAATGCTATTTATTTTTGGGAGTCCCTTTAGTAAATGCTTTTGGGCTGGGCTGCAACTAAATATTGTTCAACGTAGGCTGAAAAATATTTGTTAGTTTGTGATCATATTATTGAAAACTACATTAATAAATAAATAAATATACAAAATAAGTCATGGCCACGAAGAATCGAACGATTTTGGCCTAATTCAAGATTGGGACCACCCAAGAAGTTATTGATACCATAAATTTGATGTAATGATTTGATCCCTTAGCTAACTTCTATGCATAAAAGTTATTCATTTAATGCATACGATCTTTTGCAGTTGACGGATTAAATTCGAAGAATTGAATGTAGGGCCGTACTAATTGAACATGACAAATATATACGTACGTATGTATGCAGCCTGACATAAATTTGAATATTATTAAATTAGGTAGCTTCGAATTGTTTGTGTATATGGAAAGTATCGTATGAAATAAATGCCAGTATGATTTGTAAGCTACTATACAAAAGAAAACGATTCGGGCCCAAATAACTATTGTCACTTACAAGTGTTGATTAATTTTAATGATACTGAAGTTCAACTATAAAATTACAACTCAACCCTTGTAAGAAAAATCCTAGCATCGACATTTAGGGTTTTATATTCTACTTTCCCATCATATATAAATCTAGCAAAAAAAACATTTGAAAACCACAACACAATAACGTGAAAACCCTTATCCATAGTCATCACGTATATATCATATGGTGGTGTAATATAACTTCAACTATTTTTAACCCAATCACCATCCCCAAATCCCCTAAGTGAGAAAGGAGTATTACAATTATCGTTATTGTTGATGTTGTTATTACCTCCCTTCATCTGATCTGGCAAATTTCCTGCATGACGAAGTCCTAGGGTAAGTGATACGTCGCCCGAACTCGTCGCTCCAAACCTTATAAACCTACCCACATCATTCCCTTCAAATGATGCTTTCGACCCTACTTCAGCACTATAATGTGGTAATGACGATGATGATGCTATAGCAACGTTATTACCGCTATTAACAACTGCAATTAGCGAAGAAAGGTCATCTTCTCGAGGATGAATAGCAGTAGTCCTTGCGTTGGCCATAAAGGGATCCATTTCGCCATTTTTTGGAGTCTGTGTGTTGCTACTGCTGCTTAACTGGTCCCTCTCAAGCACACTATTATTGTTGTTGTTGTTGTTGCTGTTGTTTTGATTGTCGGAAGCAGAATAAGAAGCTGTAGCTGCTTCTTCTTTGGCTTCTTGTTGGTACATCTCTTCGACATGGGTTTCCACAGGCGGACCCTAGCATTGATGAACCATTTGACACCTAGAAATTTTTTGTTATTATTACATAAGAGAAACTAACTCATCAATGCCATGCATTAATAAAGATTGTATAGCACAAATCATCTTAATGTAGCTATGAGTGTCACATATTAATGCAATAATGGGTCGATTGCTGAGTTAAGGAAAGTAATCTTCAAATGTAGTCAGACAGTAGAAAGTATCGTAGCTCGGATGATTTAAGGTTAGGTATAGCTGTCTAGCTAAAAGGCTATAGGCATTATTAGATAGATAGACAGATAATCTTCGTATTTCCTATAATATTACTCTTTCTTTCTCATGGACCACGAACTAAGTACACCTAAAGCCAGATGACGAACTAGGAAAGTTTACCCGTTAAACAACATCATTAACTGCTAGAGAGAGAGAGAGAGAGAGAGAGAGAGAAGAGAGAGAGAGAGAGAGAGAGAGAGAGAGAGAGAGAGAGAGAGAGAGAGAGAGAGATTGAAGGCCTGCAACTTTCTTGTGTCTTTCTCTCTCTCTATCTGTACTTTGTCCTTGTTCTTACAATCTAAGCAGCGGGTTTCTCTCTGATTCAGAATTTATGTCTTCTGAAGTGAGAGAGAATCCAAAGGAAAGAAAAATACAAAAAGGTAGGGGACCCTAAAACCCAGTGTGGCTCTTCTTACACACTCCACTCGTAATAAACAATTCCATGCAGAAATCAACAGCATTAATTTGCCCATATTTCTTAAGAAATTAAAAAAAGCAAGGCATTTATAACTAATATATATATATATATATATATATATATATATATATATATATGAATGAGTTGAAATACCTGGTTTCTTGATAAACCCGTCTGTCGAGACAAGAGATGCTTATCTGCGTCGCTTGGGTAACTGAAAACGTGGACCATAAATAATTACAAGAATATAGGACATCATATTCATGACAAAAAAAACTTGCCCAGATTATAATATAAAGTGACGCCAAAAGCTTTATGCATGCTTTGGTTCAGTGACATCATTTATTTATACACAGTATTGCCTCTCTGCATGGGGCTTTTGGCAATCTAAGTAGAGATCAGTAATGATGGCCGATGAGTATATAATAAGAAAAATGCAGATCATAGTTGGCCCTAAAACTTAAAATTTTCATGAGAAGTAATTATGGCACTCAATTGGAGGGAAAAGAAGATTGAAAAATGATTGGGTACTGTTGCTGGTGGTTATATATACTTTGGAATGACGAAGTTTTCCTATTTTACGAAATAAGATGCCTAACCTAGTGATACTAGCCTATGATGTAAGTTTTGGAATATGTTAATAATGCAGTGTCTATTTATTGTAAAATACTCCCTCCGTCCAAATGGTTTTGTACATTTGGAATATTGGGCAAACTGAATATTTAATAATATAGTACAATTAAAAGGTAAAAATGTGTATATTTGACACGTCTTTTAAGAATATGTAATATTATTATATTGATTTTTGTGATAATTTTTACTATAAAGGAAATGTACAAAATGGAATTGGACGCCCGATATAGTAAAATGTATAAAATGATTTGGGGCGGGAGGAGTAGTTAACAAGGTGGGTAGCCTAGAGATAGACCAGTATAAGGCCACAGTATTATAGAAGGACAAAGATGCTGTAGAGAAAATATATATATTGTCAAAAGCATATATTCAACAACTATTAATTCGAAATGAATAGGTCATCATCTGGAATATATTACCTGCTATCATAAGACTTGATAATGCCAGGAGAAAAAAGTTATTACACATGGACGTAGCATAGCATGAATGTAATGACGAAGTTGCATGCTTTTCTTTTTTCAGCTTTAATCTTATCTCAAAACAAAAAGGGACAGGCTTACTGCACTATGATAATACCAGCAACTTTAATCGACGATCACAACGCAGGCAGTGAGAAAGAAAAAAGAGAATAAACAAAAAGAGAAAAAGATGTAATAAAAAGTTTGTCAAAACACTATAGCACGCATGATGACGACGACCCAAGAGAAAAGCCAAAACTAAAAAAAGACGAAAGAGAGAAAAAGATTGTCTTATCATAGAATCTGCAATAATGATTCGTTTCTCAATTAATAGACCCATCCTTTCATCCAAGAACAAATAATAAACCTAGAGAGAGAGAGAGAGAGAGAGAGAGAGCTTACGGGTTGAGAAAATGTTCGAAAAGCCAAGCCCTCAAAATGTTGACAGATCTCTCGGGCAAACCTCTTTGTGGTCTCCAAGCTTCTTGCTCCATGACTGATCCCATTTGATGAAAGGATCTTTTGCTGTCTTAAGCTCTGCTCTAGGAGTTTCAGCCTCGGCGTTTCTCCCTTGGTGACGCCCGCCGTGGCTGCGTCTTTGTCCCCTAAGAGCTCACAGCTCTTCTTTAACTGAGCTTGAATGGCTTCTTTCAAGCACCTAAAATGGCGAGACATGGCTTTCTGTGCTAGGTAAGTGTACGGCGCCGCCGCACCATAGCCCATCACTGTGTCGAAGGAGTTTACAACCATTTGCATTTGCTCGCAGTAGTGAGTGTACCTTCGATCCACCTAAGGAAAAGAAAAAGATTAGGTTTTTAATTATCAACTGATCATTTGTTTTGTGGGTTTTGTGAGAGGGAGAAGGGATACAACAGTCTCATTTAGAAAAAAAATATTGAAATAAAACACACAAAATAAATTTTGTGACTAAGAAAAGATTACATCATTGGCGTGCTGATAGTTTAATACCACCTTCCAAAGTCGATGGAAGGGATTATCGTTTGAATGGCGTGAGAACTCAACATGAAAAGGTGTGGTTGAGCACTCCTTTTCTTTTGTCCGAATAAAAAAATGAACCTAATTGTGATATACCCCACTAATCAAATAGTCTAGATAATGACCAATTAGGAAGTATGTAGAAAATGTTTTTTTTTTCTTTCTAAAATCGCTCAATTATTTCTTCACGGCCGGCTAATTAAATTTAATAATCAACCTACAGTATCATCGCAACTTGAATAATCAAAACATTTAAATATTGGCTAATGACTTTCAGTACTAAATAGAGGGAGACATGTAGTTATCATGAGTTATATCTACGACGAGAGATATTAATATGTACCTCGTCAAGCGTAGACAATAGTTTGACCTTTCT
Organism: Craterostigma plantagineum; assembly: GCA_027422505.1. NCBI lineage: Eukaryota > Viridiplantae > Streptophyta > Magnoliopsida > Lamiales > Linderniaceae > Craterostigma > Craterostigma plantagineum. Next base: position 20,654 of record JAPQWV010004848.1, read on the forward strand.
TCTCTGATGTTCAAGCCTGTCCGTAGCAGACAAAGGAGGAAGATCTTTGATGAATTACCACCATTACTATTACCACCTCCTTTGTTCGAACTAGGGTTTTCATCCTTATTACCATTGCTGTTTTTGAGCGTCGTCGTCTTCTTCTTCAACTGTCCCCTACCCACGCTGCAAAACTCTTCCAACAACTCCTGCGCAGCTTTTGCATACCTCGAATTTCTCAAGACATTAATCGTCGAATAATTAACAGAAGGTGAAGGCGACGAAGAGTGCTGCAACTGGCCTTGTAAATTCTTGAACTGCTGACTTCGCTGGTAATGACGAAGATGATGATGATGATCAGTTGAGTTTGGCCCGAAAAACATCACCCCATCTTCGTTCATTTTCCTACTAAACTCCTCAGCCTTAGCAGCTTCGATCGAGGAAGACAGAGATAGGGAAAGCCCTTGTCCCTCCACCACAGATAATCCTGTCTGAATAATCTGATTATTATCGTGGACTGCGGTCAAGGGTACTGACCAAAAGACCCTCCGCCGGGAAGGAGCATGTGGAGGGTGGAAGGAGTTGCCGGCGCCACCGTAGAGGCCGACGGCGGAGTCGGCGGCGACCTTTGGTGGCTGCTCTGATGACGAAGCTGATGATGTGATGGGTTCATGAGAAAAAGCTGCATGGCTGCTGCCGAATCTTCTGCTGCGGCAAAAGCGCCGTTTACTACAACATTCTTGGAATCCACCAAAGCGTTGTTGTTTATTACGAAGTTCTGAATGAGTATCTGATTTTCTAGCAGCTCCGCGGCTTGTCCTTGCTGGAAATGAAACATCTCCGAGAGCATATTGTTACCTGCTTCAGTTTCGTAAGCTGGGGAACCTTCTCCTTCTTCTTCTTCTTCTTCTTCATCAAACCCTTGGCCGACGACTCTTAATTTTGTGCCTTCGAATCTGTTGGGCTACATGGCCGATTTGTTGTTGTTCTTGCTGCTGCTGGGAAGATCTATCGAATCCATTGTTGGAGAAGGTGAAGAGACTTTGTTGTGATGGTAGTCTTGGGACGACATGGAACAATTCTTGGGCAAGATCAACTATAATTAAAATTGGTAATGAAAACTGATCAAGAAATGAAGGGATCGTAGTAGTTGTTGGTATCACTGTTCCTATGTCGTTTTCTCCTTCACCATCATCATCATCAGACTCCCTAACTGATCGATCTTTGTTTGCGGTTGAAGCAAAAGATGGTTACTTGTTTTTATCTTCTTCACCTACAGCACCTGCTTCATAGTTTTTGCTTTATATGAGACTAATTAAGACAGTTTATTAGATACAGAGAAATGATTTGTGTAAGAATTAATATAGAAAGTGAAAGAAGCATCAAGTTAGTTTTCTTAAGGTACTCTTATTGCCGTTCACACGCACACACACATATGTATATGTGTGTATATGTATACATAGATACTCCTTATAGTTTTGCAGGTTGGAAAGGAACGAAGCCCTTCAGACATCGTTTTCTTCTTGTGAGGGATTTTGAGAAAGGAAAAACGTATAAATAAGGGATTAATATAAATACCTCAAGAGAAACCAAAGCACACGCTTTTGATAGATGAGATTTCTTTTGAATTCTTCTTTCTTCTTATCTCTCTCTTTGTCTGCTATTTCTGAGCTCATCGTTCAGTGAGAGTGCTGCTTGACAGTTCTTTGCAATCGCCTTCTCCGTAGAGTAGAGAGAGAGAGAAGAAACAAGAAACAAGTGGTGCTTTTTATTACATAAAGGTGTCTTTCTATCTTTTCTCCTTACAAAAATAATTTGAGATAGAGAGAGAGAGAGAGAGAGAGAGAGAGAGAGAGAAGAGAGAGAGAGAGAGAGAGTGAAACTAAGATAAAAGGAAGGGTTTTTTATTTCATTGTTCTCTCAACTAATACATCAACGTGTGGCTATATATTACAAGATAAGATAATATCACAATTAATGATAAGATAATATCCCATGATCTTAGGATAATATCACAATTAATGATAAGATAATATCCCATGATCTTAGGAGTGATTTTATCTTTATAGTAATGAAAGAATATTCTACACAATCATCAAATCTTATCCAATATTAATGATTCTTATCAGCCCCCCGCAAGCTCATGGGGGAAAGAACGTGAGCTTGTCTCGTAGTCTTCGAAATGCAGCAACTGATAAAGGTTCGTCAAGACATCAGCACTTTGGCCAGAAGCAGGAATGTGGCAAATCTGTAAGAATTTACTCGCGACGAGGTCTCGAACAAAGTGAATATCAATCTCAATATGCTTCGTCGAGCATGAGAGACTGGATCAGCAGCTAAAATATGTTGCGCCAAGATTATCACACCAAAGAGTGGGTGAGATGTCAGAGTAACCAAGTTCACCAAGTAATGACTTTATCCAACATAATTCCGCTGCAACACGTGCTATACTTCGGTATTCAGCCTCAGTACTAGATCGAGCAACAGTGTGTTGTTTCTTTGCACTCCAAGAGATGAGGTTAGATCCGAAGAATATACAATACCCAGACGTGGATCGACGGTCATCAGGACAACCGGCCCAATCAGCATCACAAAAGGCGGTTAAGTGAAGAGTGGTGTCGTGAGTTAGGTAAAGGCATGAGATGGGGTGAACGCAGATATCGTAGAATCCGTTTTACCGCAGACCAGTGCACGTCAGTTGGGCAATGTAAAAATTGGGAAACTTTGTTGACAGCAAATTGTATGTCAGGTCTAGTAAGACAAAGGTATTGAAGAGCACCTACAGTGCTTCGATATTCAGTGGGGTCTGTAAGTGGTGTTCATGATTTTTGGAAAGGGGTAATGTCGGAGTCATAGGTGTATCTACAGTTTAGAGGTTTCAAATCGGGTTCGGGTGAGTAGATCTTTGTATATTTGTTTGAGTAAGAAAGAGCCCATCGAGTGTTGTGTTGCCTCAATACCAGAAAATAATGGAGAGAGCCAAGGTCTTAATTGAAAAGGTGTGGTTGAGATCATTTATGAGAGACGTAATAAATGTCGATGAAGAACCCGTAACCAAGAATCATCCACATAAACTAAAAGAAAGGTGGTATTAGATGGTGTAGAATGTATGAAAAGAGAAGTATCGGATTTGGAAGGTGTAAATTGAAGTTCTTGAAGTCGGTGACTAAGACGTTGAAAACCAAGCACGAGGTGCTTGTTTAAGCACCAAAGGGCTTGTTCAAACGACAAACATAGTGAGGGTGATGGGGATCGGCAAAACAGGAGGTTGAAGCATGTAAACAGGTTCTTGAAGATCCCGTGAAGAAAAGCGTTGTTTGACATCTAATTGTCGTATAGGCCATTGTTTTGAAAGGGCGAGAGTGAGGATAATGCGAATAGTGGTAGGTTTGACAACAGGACTAAAAGTATCTGTGTAACGATACCGGTGATTGATGATAACCTTTTGCACGAGACGAGCTTTATAACGGTCAAGAGTTCCATCATATTTAAGCTTAGTGCGAAAAACCCATTTACAACCAATAATGTTTGTACCTGAAGGAGGTTGAAACAAGTGTCCATGTCTTGTTGCGATGAAGCGCAGTGAATCGTCTAGCATTGCTTGGCGCCAATGAGGAATTTTATTGCTGGGTAAATGAAGTCGGGTCAGTGTGAAAATTTGTAGTGGTATGATAGGTAATAAAATCAGAGAAGTGGCGAGAAGAACGAGTGTTATCCTTTGTTCTAGTGACCATAGGATGATGAGACGATGATGTATTCATGGGAGCAATAGTACGATGATGGGTGGAGGGAGGTGATTGTGGGTGTTGAGGTGCAGGTGGAGGTGGAGGTGGAAGTGTAGGGGTAGGCTGTATGGCTGGGAGTGTTGATAGGTATGGGCAAAGTAATTTTTGTAGAGGAAGAAGTTGTGATATGTCTAATTAGTAGTGGCATAAGGAAAGTGTTTTCAAGAAAGCGAACGTGTCGAGATATATAGACTTTGTAGTGGTCGGGTCAAGACAACGATATCCCTTATGATGAGGAGAAACCAAAAAAATACACAAGGAATGGGACTTAGGAGAAAGTTTGTCGTGGCGCGTGTTCCCAAGGAACGGAAACATGCACATCCAAACACTCTAAGGTGAGAAAGATTTGGTTAGTGTTAAATAAGAGTTCATGAGGTGATTTGTTCTGGAGGACAGGTGTTGGCAACATGTTAATGAGGTAAACGGCTGTGGAAATGACTCAAACCAGAAAATTTGGGAAGGGACGCGTGAAGACTTAGTGTAAGACCAGTTCTGTGATGTGACGAATTTTTCGCTCAGCAATGCCATTTTGTTGAGGGTATGAGGACATGAAATGCGATAAGTGATGCCATGAGTGTGGAGAAATGTGCAAAAGGTCCTGGACGAGTTCAATGCGCCATCGCATTGGAAAGATTTATGGTGGTGGAGAAAAGATTTTCAACAGTGCTTTAAAATGCGAAATTGACAATGCTTGAGATTTTGAACAAGAGGAAATATCATGTGAAACGACTAAAATCGTCTATAAAAATGATAAAATAACGACACCCAGAATAGACAAAGTAGGGGATGGACCCCAAATATCACAATGAACTAGTTGAAGTGGAAAAGTAGATATAAGAGAGATGGTAAGGAAGGAAGTTAATGCTTTTTCCTTGAAAAACATGACGTGCAAGAATTATTTTTTGAAGGCTTAAAATGTAAAACATGAGATAACTTAGCAAGTGTACCAAGACATGGGTGACCTAGACGTTGATGCCAAATATCAGATGGAACTGATGAAGCCGTGTAAGCATGGGATTCCGAAAATTGGTGGGAATCTTCAAGGGGTAAAGATCATTGTGGATGTGCCCGTGAGGAGCGGTATCTCGGTGAAAGTCCTTGACAACATAACCATAGGGGTTAAATTCCATACGACACCAGTTATCTTCAAAACTTAGAAACGGATAAAAGGTTAGCTTTAAGATGGGGACAACAAAAAACATTATTTAATAAAAGTGGTCTATGAAGCGAGGGTACTGATAATTTGCCATTGAAGTGATGGGTAGAGTATTACCATTACCAACAATAACGGCTTTAGAACCAGTATACGGAGCCACGGATTCTACGACTGCTCATGAGGTGTCATATGAGATGTAGCACCACTATCTGGAAGCCATTCAGAGACATCACTTGAACTAAAGGTAGGCACGTTATGGGTGGAATCAAGGTTCATGGCGGA
>JAPQWV010004849.1:0-25842 GCA_027422505.1 Craterostigma plantagineum
TATTAAAATAACGACTACGGGGTTGGAACGACTTTATGAAAGCGAACGTATTTGAGACTTGAATCCCCCTAGCTCGACCGAAGCGAATATCTATTATACATGAACATTACTATTATTAGACCGTGGAGATTTCTATAACATGCGTACGAATTTATACGACTGACGAAACTGTGCCTTATCACATAAGAATCGTAAACAACTAATCTATGAATTAAATAGCTGGGCAAGCTTCCCTAACTAGTCAATCACAGATCGCATTAAAACATGACGAATCCCACTATTAGATTTGACTCTAATCCGGCGGGGTAGTTCAACCTATCTCTAGCGATGAGTTTATTCCGCTCGTTTACGAGTGGTCTAATCGTTAGCGCCTCTCTCGAGCGCAACTTACGATTTCCCAAAAACTATTTCGACCACATAGACATAATCAAAACAATATCGTAATTCGTAACCGAGTCATAATAATAAGCATATCAATAATACGTTCAACATTCATACGATCTCGCTAGGGTTCATCTCGTCTCAAATACATAATATTTAGCTACTCATAGGATGCATTAACACAACGGATAATAAAAGTAACAAATACGAAAACATAATTGCTTCCCTGAAATTCGGCTCCGTTATTTAATTCTTCCTTGAGGACTTTTGTCGAACACGTGGTGTGCGAGGTGTGCTTCAGCTCCTTATTGAGTTGTGTGCTGCCCGTCAATGGTTCTCCCCACGGCTGCGTGCTACAAGGCAGCTGCCTGCTTCGGATTTCTTCCTCGTGTGGGTGATGACGTGATATGGGGAGGTGATGACGTGATATGGGGAGGTGGTTGCTTGAGAACTTAATTATGCGTGGGTAAAGGCTAATAGAGGTGCTTGGTTCAGCTATGTATGATTTATGTAGCGTGGTGGTTGTGAGACGTGAGCTACCTGATATGATTGTGCGTGGCCTTAGCTCACCAAAGCTACCCTCACTCTATTTTCTCGTTCGTTTCACCCCCTCCGGCTCTTGGCGAGTGGCTTCTTCTTATATACGTTTGAACTGCCAAACTCCCTTCAATCAAGGTAGACATCTTCCTCTAAAGCATGTATATTGTCTTCAAAAAGGCTAGCTATCAACTCGGAAAACACGGAACCTTGTTCTCCTTATGTCTGCTGAGCCGCAAAAGTTGAAGTAATTGTTCAAAGTCTCTTAACCTATAAAAATGATGCCACGATCAAATGAGGAAGTAGCCAACGTATGTGATCCCACCACTTGTTTGCAATAATTGTCTTCAATAAGAGGTTTTAGATGGGCTGATGTTTGGGCTTATATTCGGGCTGAGATTGAATTAGAAGGCCCAGTTTTATAAGATGCGTGCTTGATTCGATTTTCAGCTGTCCGAGACTTGGTTCCAATTTCAGCTCGAGTCACTCCAATGTCTTCCTAAAATAAAATAAGATCATACACATGTGTAACTACTCGATTAATAATGTGAAATGACTCAAATACGCCCAAGTTCAAAGTAATTATAATAGAGATAAACGTACAAAAAATACGTTTATCAAATATCCCCACACTTAAATGTTTGCTTGCCCTCAAGCAAAGAAATAATAATGGCATATAAAAAGGATAAAGTCATGCAACATATCAATCAAGAACGAAATCACGTAGGAGAAAATGCAAGAAGTCGGAAAGCATATTTGGAATCAACGACTAACTACACGATTTTCTTTAGCGATACCTATCAAAATCCGCACCTCACAAAGATTCACTCAAATCACTCAGTGTATAGGTTAAAATGTCTGTGAACTCTCTCGGGTCATACACTAATCTAATCTCTACCATAAGCTTGCAAATGATTCGTAAATCTACCACTTTTAATGATCAAGCGTGAATCGGAAGGTCTTTACCGGGATATAATATGGCTGAGATAAGATATGAAAGGAATAAGCGTAAAAAGGATATGAGCTGTAGTCGTGTTGGAATCAAGCCATCATCTCGAATGCGCCAAGGCTCGTTTTTTTTTCTTTTTTTTTTTCAACTTCTTTCATCTTTTTTTTTCTTTTTTCACCAAGCCCTTCTTCTCTCAACTTCTCGATTTAGGAATAGATAGTACGCTTTTGAGAGTGAAAGATTATCGGAGGAAGGGTTCTTAGTCAAGATATATATATTTTTTTCTTTTTTTTCTCTTTTTTTCTTTTTTTTCGACGCTCAGCTCGGAAATTTAGCACAGATTGTGCTTTGAATCAGGCACTCAACCTCCACTTCTACTATCATGGGTTTATGTCTGAAGGCTTAATCAAGTCGGTAATTATAATCCGGTTTTCACAAATAAAAGGCTCAGGCTCAAAGTGGATAACTACGGTGGCCAGTCGTGGTTGGATACTTTGGCTATGGACTAATTTCCTAATGCCTTCCTCATTTTCACGCAAACACACTTTAAGTAGTTTCAAAACGTAACACACAAGCAAGTTCTGAAGAGAAATAAATTAAGCATGATTCACACAACCAAATAAATGAGCAAAAAGCTCTCAGGCTCAAAAATCTCACAAAATAGGGTTATGTGTACGAATCTATCAGATATCGCCAAGTTCATCATGTAAGAAAGAAGTCGACACGCATATGTATCCTAATTACTCACACCATTTCTAACATGAAATCATCCTTTGATCAATAAGAAACATGATTTTCGAAAAAAGTTCATGCCAATTTTCGAAAAAATTGAGACATGCACATAGTTAACATGTTCGCATAAATTTTGCGGAAATTCCCCTCCCCACGCGTAAGATTTACGTTGTCCTCAACGTAACACATATGTAACATAAGGAAGAGAAAAAGATAGATAAGCGAACTTCCCTGAATAGTCCGATGTGCATGCTTGTACGGCTCCTCCCCACACTTGAGATTTTGAATTCCCTGCGATCATTGAAAAATAAAATCATAAAAACTATAAATGCGCATAGAAATAAAAGAAAAACATAGGATAGGCTTGGGGTGCCTCCCAAGTAGCGCTTTCTTTAATGTCTTTTAGCTAGACATCGTTCAGTGGTTTCAAGGGGTTCAAACAATATAACGATTGAAGATACGACCACCGAGTTGCTTAAGCTCCAAACATGGTGGTCCCTCGAAGGAGCGCCTCTCTTTATCATCCTCCTTACTTCCCTTAATAATTTTCATGTTTTTCCCAGTGACCTGCGATGTAACTTGCAAAGGGAATAGAGTAGTTTGATCAATGACATCTAAAAAGTAACACTCATAATCATGCTTGCAAGTATTATCCGGAGTGCTAAATGTTACTTTCTCTCCATCCATCCTAGACTTCAAACTACCATTCATAACATCTACCATGTTTGCTGCTAAAAATGATCCCTCAAAGATCAAGGGTAAATGCTCAACCTCTTCCAAATAAATAATAATGAAACCTGCGGGAAATCTATCACTTGTTGCTAGCACATCCCTTCGAGGACAAAAAGTAGAAACAACATTGAGCTTGCCTTTGTTCTCGAGTAAGTCCTTGTGGTATATCACATATTGGGGTACCTGTGCAAGACCTTTGACAAGCGGTAAGTTAATATGTATTTGCTTGAGACTAGAAAGAAATTTACCATACTCATCGATAACCATATCCGTGTTTAGCATAGTTGGGTATTGGATCTCCGGTTGATACGCCTCGACAGGGGGCTTAGCCGTGACCTCTTTTTCTTTGTCAACTTGTTCTTCCTTGCCATGAGCTTCTTCTGTCACGCTATTTGTCACCACTTTCGTCACTTGCTCTTCTACTTTCTCTTCAGGGATCTCGACCTTCGCAGCTTCTTTCTTGGCGCTCTTCTCGGCAAGATATTCTCCAAATGGATCTTTTGGTATTCCCTGTGTTAGGGCTGCCGGAAATGGAATTTTTGGTTGATAAATGTTGACTGGTGATCTTGGAACAACCTCCTCCCTGCTCCTTGATGTAACGTCATGGCAATACTCCTTTGATTTTGTCTCCATATTGATAGGTAATGCACTTAGCTTGCGTTGTTGGATAGTTTCAGCTATTTCTCCGGCTTGCTTCTCTAATGCTCTCAAGGAAGATTCGGCATTTTGCAGCCGAACTTCTTGACTATCCAAGCGATCGAGCTTCTCCATCAACTTGGAGAACTTGTCTTCAAGCTTATCCATCCGACAATCGGGAGCATTCTCATAATTTCCGCCTTGGAACCCATGTGCTCTTTGATTATGAAATTCTAGAGGAGCTTGTCGATGATTTTCGAAGGCCATGTTCGGATGAACTTGGGGTACAGAATTTCTCGGACCTTGGTAGTATCCTAAATAGTCCGCCTGCTCCACCGATATAATGGATGGACATTGAGTTGCGTCATGACTTCCACCGCAAGTACTGCATAGAGGGATATATCTAGGGTATGGATGAGGAGGCACAAAAGCTGTAGGTATCATCGGGGCATGCTGCAACTGTGTGACGGCTGACTTCGTTGTAAGATGCAGTAAGGCTGCATTCATTAAGGTCTGCATCTGAAGGCCGTTTGCTGTAATTTGTTGTTGTAGGACGTCGAACTTAGCATTGAGCGCGGTTGTGTCGGTGACGTCATACATTTCCGGCGATTACTTTGCCTCCGATTTACCTAGAACAAGAGAGAAAAAAAAATACTCGTAAATATACTATTAATAATGATGTGACACACAATAATAATACAATAATAATAACAAGATAAGAATAAAATAATAGTAATAATAAACTACTCGTAATAATAATAACAATAATAATAATAATACTAATAATAATAACTGACACACAATAATAACAATAATAATACTAATAAAAATAATAATAATAATAATAATAATAGCTAGAATAATAAACTAAAGTTTCCAAATATCAATAGTTCCCCGGCAACGGCGCCAAAAACTTGATCGAGCGGATCGAGTAATAAAAATAAAACGAATATCGACGAACGATCCTACGCTCAACAGGCAAGTGTACCTATCGAAAATAGCATAGAAATGGCAAGTATTCGAGTATCGAACCCAAAGGAACTATATACTTCAGAAAACCGTTGTTTAAATATTCTAGTAAATATTTTTGGTTTGATAAAATATAAATAACGATAAACTAAATAACCGATAAAAACAAAAATAAAATATTATAAAATAACGACTACGGGTTGGAACGACTTTATGAAAGCGAAGGTATTTGCGACTTGAATCCCACTATTAGATTTGACTCTAATCCGGCGGGGTAGTTCAACCTATCTCTAGCGATGAGTTTATTCCGCTCGTTTACGAGTGGTCTAATCGTTAGCGCCTCTCTCGAGCGCAACTTACGATTTCCCAAAAACTATTTCGACCACATAGACATAATCAAAACAATATTGTAATTCGTAACCGAGTCATAATAATAAACATATCAATAATACGTTCAACATTCATACGATCTCGCTAGGGTTCATCTCGTCTCAAATACATAATATTTAGCTACTCATAGGATGCATTAACACAACGGATAATAAAAGTAACAAATACGAAAAACATAATTGCTTCCCTGAAATTCGGCTCCGTTATTTAATTCTTCCTTGAGGACTTTTGTCGAACACGTGGTGTGCGAGGTGTGCTTCAGCTCCATATTGAGTTGTGTGCTGCCCGTCAATGGTTCTCCCCACGGCTGCGTGCTACAAGGCAGCTGCCTGCTTCGGATTTCTTCCTCGTGTGGGTGATGACGTGATATGGGGAGGTGATGACGTGATATGGGGAGGTGGTTGCTTGAGAACTTAATTATGCGTGGGTAAAGGCTAATAGAGGTGCTTGGTTCAGCTATGTATGATTTATGTAGCGTGGTGGTTGTGAGACGTGAGCTACCTGATATGATTGTGCGTGGCCTTAGCTCACCAAAGCTACCCTCACTCTATTTTCTCGTTCGTTTCACCCCCTCCGGGCTCTTGGCGAGTGGCTTCTTCTTATATACGTTTGAACTGCCAAACTCCCTTCAATCAAGGTAGACATCTTCCTCTAAAGCATGTATATTGTCTTCAAAAAGGCTAGCTATCAACTCGGAAAACACGGGACCTTGTTCTCCTTATGTCTGCTGAGCCGCAAAAGTTGAAGTAATTGTTCAAAGTCTCTTAACCTATAAAATGATGCCACGATCAAATGAGGAAGTAGCCAACGTATGTGATCCCACCACTTGTTTGCAATAATTGTCTTCAATAAGAGGTTTTAGATGGGCTGATGTTTGGGCTTATATTCGGGCTGAGATTGAATTAGAAGGCCCAGTTTTAATATGATGCGTGCTTGATTCGATTTTCAGCTGTCCGAGACTTGGTTCCAATTTCAGCTCGAGTCACTCCAATGTCTTCCTAAAATAAAATAAAATCATAGACATGTGTAACTACTCGATTAATAATGTGAAATGACTCAAATACGCCCAAGTTCAAAGTAATTATAATAGAGATAAACGTACAAAAAATACGTTTATCAGGTAGTTCAACCTATCTCTAGCGATGAGTTTATTCCGCTCGTTTACGAGTGGTCTAATCGTCGCCCCTCTCTCGAGCGTAGCATTCGATTTCCCAACAATTATTTCGACCACATAGACATAATCAAAATAATAGCATAAATCATAACCGAGTCATAATAAAAAGCATATTAATGATACGTTCAACATACGTACGATCTCGCTAGGGTTCATCTAATCTCAAATACTACGGGATTCAGCCACTCATATGAAATACTAACACAACGACGAGCGTAAATAACAATGAGAAAAATATGTTTCTTCCCGGAATTTCGGCTCCGCGTTTAATCCTTCGTTGATGCGTTTTGTCGAACAGGTGGTGGCCGTCTCAGCTTCTCCTTTTCTTACGAGTCCTTTGCACTTCCCGCTCGCTTCTCCTCCTACGCCCGCAGCCCAGTCGTAATCGAAACTTAGCTTGTTACCTCGCTCGTGAACCCGGCTCGGATCAGCCCTCCGTCAGTCCCCGTGCTTCCGGCTCGTAGCTATTGCTCACACGCACCCGCTCACAGCCAAAGGATCAGCCCCGTGCTTCCGTCGCCGATCAGCCCTGCCGCGTTGTACGTGTATATGGTTTCGTCCCCCGGCTTTGCTCTTTACGTTGATTCCCCTCTCGTTTCTTCTCTGTCCTCTCTACTCTCCTGCTTCCTCTATTTATAGATGATATGAGAGTTGAAATCTTCATAGCTGCTCCAACATGCGTAAGATATGGTTGTGATTTTCCTTCTTGAGCCGTGTGAGGCGATTCTTTTTTTCTTGCAAGTCTCGATCGTAGATCTCCTCGTGTCTTTTTCCTTATTTTTCTTCTCTCGTGTACTTTGATCGATCATGTGGGTGTATGCTTTTCTTTTTATTTATTTATTTATTTTTTAAATCATCACTTGGGCTTGGGCCTTTCTTGGGCCGGAACAGAAGGGCTGACTTTTACTTTTCGGCCCAATTATTTTTGGGCCGATATTTGATTCGACGGTTCCTCAAATTCAAGCCCGAATATTCCCGATAGTTCTTTTTCCCAATATCTGTCGAAAATGAAATATAAACGTAATTTTATGATATTCAAGGAAGTTTAGATAAATACCAACCGTTAATACGCTTTTGCGGGGTATAAAATACATTTGTTTTATCAAATCTCCCCACACTTAAGCGTTTGCTTGCCCTCAAGCAAATAAAAATAAAAAGGCATAGAAAAGGATAAAATCATGCAACGTACCAATCAAGAATGAAATCACGTAGGCGATTATGCAAGTAAAGTCGGAAAACATATTTGAAATCAACGACTAACTACACGATTTTCTTTAGCGATACCTATCAAAATCCGCACCTCACAGAGATTCACTCAGATCGCTAAGTGTATAGGTTAAGATGTCAGTGATATCGCTCGGGTCATGCACTAATCTAATCTCTACCATAAGCTTGCAAGCAATTCATAAATCTACCACTTTCAATGATCAGGCGTGAATCGGAAGGTCTTTACAGGGTTATAATATGGCTGAGATAAGATATGAAAGAAATAAGCGTAAAAAGGATAGGAACTGTAGTCGTGTTGGAATCATGCCATCGTCTCGAACGCGCCAAATTCTCGATCTAGGAAATAGATAATACGCTTTTGAGAGTGAAAGATTATCGGAGGAAGGGTTCTTAGTCAAGATATATTTTTTCTCTTTTTTTTCTTTTTTTCTAATATTTTTTTTTCTTTTTTTTTCGACGCTCAGCTCAGAAAGTTAGCACGGGTTGCGCTTCTTAAGTCCGGCATTCAACCTCGACTTCTACTATCGCTCCAATGGGTTTATGTCTGAAGGCTTAATCAGGGTCGGCAATTTATAATCCGGTTTTCACAAATAAAGGGCTCAGGCTCAAAGTGGCTAACTACGGGGGCCAGTCGTGGTTGGATACTTTGGCTATGGACTAATTCCTAATGCCTTCCTCATTTTCACGCAATCACAATTTAAGTAGTTTCAAAACGTAACACACAAGCAAGTTCTGAAGAGATAAACTAAGCATGATTCACACAACCAAAGAAATGAGCAAAAAGCTCGTAGGCTCAAAATCTCACAAAAATAGGGTTACGTGTACGAATCTCTCAAGTATCGCCAAGTTCATCATGAAAGGAAGAAGTAGACTACGCATATGTATCCTAATTACTCACAAAATTCCTAACATAAAGTCATCCCTGATCAATAAGAAACATGATTTCTGAAAAAAAATTCGTGCGTAATTTTCGAAATTTTTTTTACCAAAATCAAGTCATGCACCTATATAAAATGTTCGCATTAATTTCGCAGAAATTCCCCTCCCCACACTTGAGATTTACGTTGTCTTCAACGTAACAGTTATGTAACACAAGGACGAGGAAATAAAAAGATAAGCGAACTTCCCTGAATAGAGTCAGATGTGCATGCTTTGTACGGCTCCTCCCCACACTTGAGATTTTGAATTCCCTGCGATCGTTGAAAAACAAAATCATAAAAACTAAAAATGCGCATAGAAATAAAAGAAAAACATAGGATAGGCTTGGGGTGCCTCCCAAGTAGCGCTTTCTTTAATGTCTTTTAGTTAGACATAGTTTGGTGATTTTTAGCTCCGGGTAGTATCGAGGAGGTGGATGGTTTCTTTCTCCAGCGCCTCGATGGTACCGCCATAGTAATGCTTGAGTCGGTGCCCGTTCACCTTGAAGGTCCCCTTCTCCGGATGTGTGATCTCAATAGTTCCGTACGGGAATACTCGGGTCACCGTGAATGGTCCTGACCATCTCGATTTCAGTTTGCCGAGAAACAACCGTAGGCGCGAGTTGTAAAGCAAGACCTGGTCGCCTTCTTGGAATTCCCGTTTCATGATTTTACGATCATGATACAGCTTCGTACGCTCCTTGTATATGCGAGTATTTTCGTATGCCATCTGACACCACTCATCGAGCTCGTTGATCTGCAAATTTCGTTTTTCACCTGCAAGATTTAAATCAAAATTTAGCTTTTTTAAAGCCCAATACGCCTTGTGTTCTAGCTCGACGGGTAAATGATAAGATTTCCCGTAAACAAGTCTATAGGGTGTAGATCCGATAGGCGTCTTATATGCTGTACGGTATGCCCATAAAGCATCGTTCAGCTTGTTCGGCCAATCCCGCCTATGGTGTTCCACGATCTTTTCGAGTATCCGCTTCCGCTCCCTGTTCACGACCTCCACTTGGCCGCTCGCTTGAGGATGGTATGCAGTGGTAACACTATGTTTAGCGCCATATTTTTCGAGCGTCTTTGCAAATTGGGTGTTACAGAAGTGCGTACCTTTGTCACTGATAATGCAACGAGGTGAGCCAAAACGTGAAAATAAAGCTTTTAAAAATTTAACGACTACCCTAGCATCATTAGTGGGCAGCGCTTGCGCTTCCACCCATTTTGACACATAATCGACTGCTACTAGGATATATCGATTTTTAAAAGATGTCGGAAACGGACCCATAAAATCAATGCCCCATACATCAAATATTTCACAAACGAGTATAAAATTCTGAGGCATTTCATTGCGCTTAGAGATATTACCTGTCCGTTGGCACCTATAGCATGTGTCTACATACCTTTGAGAGTCTTTGAAAATTTTGGGCCAGTAGAATCCACATTCTAGTAACTTTTGTGCGGTTCTGTTGCCTCCGTAATGGCCTCCGCACGGTCCCGTGTGGCAATGCCCCAAGATATCGATTGTTTCAGGGAAGGTTACGCATCGCCTGATTATATTATCCGCACAAATCCTAAATAGATAAGGATCATCCCAAAAGTAATACTTCAAGTCCGAGAAGAATTTCTTCCTCTGGTGACTCGTGTATCCCCTTGGTAAGATCCTAGCCACAAGATAGTTAGCAATATCGGCATACCATGGAAGTTCATCAGGTACCTCATGTATAGCGTAAAGGTGTTCGTCGGGAAAGTAGTCTCGGATAGTCTCATCTTTTGTAACCTCGCATGGTGTCTCTTCTAGTCTCGACAAGTGGTCTGCGGCAAGATTCTCCGTTCCCTTTTGGTCGCGAAACTCCACGTCGAACTCTTGGAGTAGTAGAATCCATCGGATCAGCCTCGGCTTTGCATCCGGCTTCGCAAAAGATGCTTAATGGCTGAATGATCCGTGTAGATGATGACCTTCGATAGGATAAGATACTGATGGAACTTGTCGATTGCAAACACGACTGCAAGCAATTCCTTTTCGGTGGTAGTATAATTCGATTGTGCCTCATTTAAAGTCTTGCTTGCGTAGTGTATCGGCTGGAAATACTTTTCCCGTCGCTGCCCCAAAACTGCACCTACTGCAAAATCACTGGCATCGCACATTAGTTTGAAGGGTAGCCTCCAATCCGGGGCTACCATGACAGGAGCATTAATAAGCTTATCCTTGAGTACAGTAAAAGCATTCATACAATCGGTCGTAAACTCATAAGGTACATCTTTTTCTAGCAAGCGAGTCAAAGGTCTAGCAATTTTAGAAAAATCTTTAATAAATCTACGATAAAAACCAACATATCCTAAGAAACTTCTAATTGCTTTTACTGACGAGGGTGGAGGTAATCGTTCAATAGTTTCTATTTTTGCTCTATCTACCTCGATTCCTCTAGCCGATATCTTATGACCTAAAACGATACCTTCTCTAACCATAAAATGACATTGTTCCCAGTTTAGCACAAGGTTCGTTTCTTCGCATCGTTTAAGTACCGCCTTAAGATTGGAAAGACATACCTCAAATGAGTTACCAAAAATCGAAAAGTCATCCATGAAAACCTCCATTCCTTTACCGATTAATTTGTCGAAAATGGCCATCATGCACCGTTGGAAGGTAGCCGGGGCATTGCACAATCCGAAAGGCATCCACCGATATGCAAGGTTCCGAATGGGCACGTAAAAGTTGTTTTCTCTTGATCTTCTGGTGCGATTGGGATCTGCAAATAACCTGAAAGACCATCAAGAAAACAATAAAATTTATGACCGGATAAACGCTCAAGCATTTGATCAATGAACGGTAAAGGAAAGTGATCTTTTCGTGTCGCGTCGTTTAATTTCGGATAGTCAATGCACACTCGCCACCCTGTAACGGTCCTTGTTGGAATGAGTTCTTTTTTCTCGTTGGTTACCATCGTCATTCCTCCCTTCTTCGGCACCACTTGAACTGGGCTCACCCATGCGCTGTCTGAGATCGGGTATATGACTCCCGCATCAAGTAGCTTTATTACCTCAGCTTTTACTACCTCCTTCATGTTCGGGTTTAGACGCCTTTGATGTTGCACCACAGGCTTGAACTCGCTTTCCATCAGGATCCTATGCATGCAGAAGGTCGGGCTGATTCCTCGAATATCTGATATTCCATGCGAGCGCCTTCTTATGCTCCCGTAACAGGTCTAGGAGCAAGATTTTCTGTTCCTTCTCCAAATTTGATGCTATGATCACTGGAAGTTTTGAATCGTCCTCCAGAAACGCGTACTCCAAGTGATCAGGCAATTGTTTTAGTTCGAGCTTTGGTGGATCTTCAATTGAACATTTTTCTTTTTCTCTTCTTTGTTCGGGTGCACTTCGATGGTAGGTTCCGCCCCGTCTTCGTCTACGTCTATTTTGTCAACCTCAAAGATCGTTCATGCATTGACTCTTCAGTCTCTCCTAATCCTGACATCGAAGCAAACGTTTCTGGTTGTGATAGTCCCTGCAATGATAAAAAGTCGTTCCATGCATCAATGTAAAAGCACTTATCGTCTAATTTCTCGGAATTTTTCATGGATTCGGTCATATCGAATGTGACTTTTTCGCCATCTATAGTTAACGTCAATGTTCCGTTACGAACATCGACCATGGTTCCTCCAGTAGCGAGAAATGGCCTACCCAATATTAGAGGAATATTTTCATCCTCCTCCATATCGAGAATAACAAAGTCTGCAGGAATTATAAATTTATCAACTTTAACCAGGACATCTTCTATGATACCCCTAGGATACTTAACAGATCTATCCGCTAATTGTAAACTCATCCTAGTGGATTTGGGCTCTTCTAAACCAAGTCGTTTAAACATAGAATAAGGCATCAAATTAATACTTGCTCCTAAATCGGCCAATGCCTTACTTACGACTAAATCGCCTATTAAACATGGTATAGTAAAACTCCCTGGATAGCTTTTTCAGTAGCTTGTTCTGTAGAATGGCAGAGCACTCTCCTCGCAACTCAACGTTAGAAACGTCTTCAAGCTTGCGCTTGTTCGTGATAAGATCCTTCAAAAACTTTGCCCAACGGGGCATCTGCGCAAGGGCATCAACAAGTAGTAAATTAATATGTAATTGTTTAAAAATAGCGAGAAATTTACGAAACTGATCATCAACGATTTCCCGTTTAAGCCTTGCTGGGTATGGAATTTTTGGTTGATACGCTTTGACAGGTGGCTTAGACACAGTCTCCTCTTGTTTGTCGGCCTCGCCGCTCGGTTGCGTGTGTTCAACGTTCTTCTTCGTTTTCTGTACTTCCTCGAGCTCTCTCCCGTTACGAAGTGTCACCGCCTTTACATGGTGGTCCTTTGGATTGGTCTCGGTGTAACTTGGCAACGAACCGGAAGGACGTTGTTGGATTGATTCGGCAATCTGCCCAACTTGCTTCTCTAAGGCCCGTAGAGAAGACTCGGTGTTTTGCAACCGTGCTTCTTGATTATCCAAGCGAGAGTCGAGCTTTCCCATTAGCTTCTCGAGCATTCCCTCGAGCTTATCAACGCGACTATACGAGGTGGGCTCAACATTCGCACTACGGTATCCTTGCGTTCTTTGGTTTTGAAATCCTGGTGGAGCTTGTTGTTGATTACCGTAGGCCAAGTTCGGATGAACTCGGTTCGGAACGTAGCTTCGTTGGCCTTGGTAGTTACCCATGTAGTCGACGTGCTCCATCGGAATAGTGGATGGACAACGGGTTGCGTCGTGACTTTCGCCGCATGTAGCGCATGGCGGATTATAATTTGTGTATGCATGAGGAGGTGGAGCAGCTGCGGGAGTCCTTGGGACAGATTGTACCTGCATAGCATTAACAACCGGCTTTGTTGTTAGCGTGGGTAATAGCGTATTCATCAACGTTTGCATTTGGAGGTTGTTAGCTGCGATTTGTTGTTGGAGTGTGTCAAACTTGGCATTTATCGCAGTTGCATTATCGACATCGTACATCCCCGGTGGTTTGCCTCTATTGCTAGAACTCCCGCGCCTGAAGCTATTTGCGCTATATTCTTCGATTAGATTCCACCCTTCCGTCGCGCTTAAATTGCATAAGCCTCCATTGCATGCCCCGTCAAGTAGTTGCACGGTGATATCATTCAACGATTCATGAAACCGTTGAATCAATTCGCTCTTTGTCATACCATGTTGTGGGAAGCGATTCAGAAGCGTCTTGAAACGCGTCCATACGTCGTATAAATTCTCGCCCTCCTTTTGCTTGAATGCCGTAAGGTCCATTTTTAGTTTCAGCACCTTCGATGGTGGAAAGAAGTGCGTGATGAAGGTGGCGTGCATCTCGTCCCAAGTGGTGATGGATCGTTCGGGTAGTAGATTATACCACTCCTTGGCGTTACCTCTTAGGGAGAACGGAAATAAGTAGAGCCGGATCGTTTCAGGGTTTACTCCTTGTACTCGTATTGTGTCCGTGATGGATAGGAAGTCACGTATGTGTCGGTAAGCGTCTTCTTCGGAGAGTCCATCGTATTGAGCTGTCGTCTGAAGCATTTGAAGCCAATGATGTTTCAGCTCAAAGTTGTTCGGGACTTGAGGAAGGACTATCGCTGAGCCGACCGACCCTACGGCGTTGTTTCTCCACAGCTCTCTCATTGGAGGCTCTCTAGCTACAAGCGGCATATCGTCACGATCTTGAGTCGCCATTTTGACTCGCCTTGCGTTTTCTCGTAGGTTATGTCGGAACGTTCTTTCGATCTCCGGGTCTCCTTCAACGATTGGTCGCGAGGGATTCCTTCGGGTCATGCACGAGCGTTCACGTACCTAGACAACAAAATAAATATAACAATAGCAATAAGAGATTTAGAAATAAAAACCAATAAAACAAAATATATTTCTAGAAAAATAAAAATAAACAATAAGCGAGTGCTAATAATAATAAGGATATAATAATAACTATAATAATATTTTTTTAATAGTGATGATAAAAATAAAATAGATAGTTTGAAGAAATAATAATAATAATAATATTAGCAAACGTACCTAGACCAAAAGAAATCCGGTAAAGCAAATATATATATATATTTAATAATAAAAAAAAGCAAATAATACTAATTAAAATAACGAGAATAACGAAGAAAAAAAAATAAGTAAAAATAATAAACGTAGATTAATAACAATAATAAAAATAATAATAATTTTAGTAATAATAACAATAATAGAGCTAGAATAATAAACTAAAGTTTCCAAATATCAATAGTTCCCCGGCAACGGCGCCAAAAACTTGATCGAGCGGATCGAGTAATAAAATAAAACGAATATCGACCAACTATCCTACGCTCAACAGGCAAGTGTACCTATCGAAAATATTATAGAAATGGCAAGTATTCGAGTATCGAACCCAAAGGAACTATATACTTTAGGAAACCGTCGTTTAAATATCATAGTGAATATTTTTGGTTTGATACAAATATAAATAAGGATAAACTAAATAAGCGATAAACACGAAAATAAAAATCTGATAAAATAGCGATAACGGAGTTGGGACGACTTTATGAAAGCGAACGTATTTGAGACTTCGAATCCCCCTAGCTCGATCGTACGACTAACAAGCTATAAATTTTAGCTAATTATTAGACCGTGAGGATTCCTATGGTATGTATACGGATTTCTACGATTGGGCGAAACTGCGCTTACTCGCTTCGACTCGTAACAACTAATCTACGTCTTAAATAGCTGGGCAAGCTTCCCTAACTTACTTAATCGCAGACCGCAATAAATAACGATGAATCCCGCTATTAGATTTGACTGTAAACTGGCGGGGTAGTTCAACCTATCTCTAGCGATGAGTTTATTCCGCTCGTTTACGAGTGGTCTAATCGTCGCCCCTCTCTCGAGCGTAGCGTTCGATTTCCCAACAATTATTTCGACCACATAGACATAATCAAAATAATAGCATAAATCATAACCGAGTCATAATAAAAAGCATATTAATGATACGTTCAACATACGTACGATCTCGCTAGGGTTCATCTAATCTCAAATACTATGGGATTCAGCCACTCATATGAAATACTAACACAACGACGAGCGTAAATAACAATGAGAAAAATATGTTTCTTCCCTGAATTTCGGCTCCGCGTTTAATCCTTCGTTGATGCGTTTTGTCGAACAGGTGGTGGCCGTCTCAGCTTCTCCTTTTCTTACGAGTCCTTTGCACTGCCCGCTCGCTTCTCCTCCTACGCCTGCAGCCCGTCGCAGCCCAGTCGTAATCGAAACTTAGCTTGTTACCTCGCTCGTGAACCCGGCTCGGATCAGCCCTCCGTCAGTCCCCGTGCTTCCGGCTCGTAGCTATTGCTCACACGCACCCGCTCACAGCTAAAGGATCAGCCCCGTACTTCCGTCGCCGATCAGCCCTGCCGCGTTGTACGTGTATATGGCTTCGTCCCCCGGCTTTCTCTTTACGTTGATTCCCCTCTCGTTTCTTCTCTGTCCTCTCTACTCTCCTGCTTCCTCTATTTATAGATGATATGAGAGTTGAAATCTTCATAGCTGCTCCAACATGCGTAAGATATGGTTGTGATTTTCCTTCTTGAGCCGTGTGAGGCGATTCTTTTTTTCTTGCAAGTCTCGATCGTAGATCTCCTCGTGTCTTTTTCCTTATTTTTCTTCTCTCGTGTGCTTTGATCGATCATGTGGGTGTATGCTTCTCTTTTTATTTATTTATTTATTTTTTAAATCATCACTTGGGCTTGGCCCTTTCTTGGGCCGGAACAGATGGGCTGACTTTTACTTTTCGGCCCAATTATTTTTGGGCCGATCTTTGATTCGACGGTTCCTCAAATTCAAGCCCGAATATTCCCGATAGTTCTTTTTCCCAATATCTGTCGAAAATGAAATATAAACGTAATTTTATGATATTCAAGGAAGTTTAGATAAATACCAACCGTTAATACGCTTTTGCGGGGTATGAAATACGATATAAATTTGTTTTATCACACATACTGATCAAACTATATTTTTGAATCAGCCCAAGGACTTAGAATTCTATGACTATAAGTGAGGATTGGGCTATGAGAACCCATGTAACTTGAAGAAGGTTAACTGCAAACAACTTTATGATATCTCGTACATGGGTCTCGGACTAACTTCTCTCATGACCTTTACTAACGCAAAAGCAACGTTTGAGGAAGAAGAAGCCAAGAGACAAGCCAACACTAGGACTGAACTACCCTTTTCTTACATCGAACTGAATCAACGCGATAAAACTTGGGTACCTCCCAAGGGCTGGAGCCTTGAAACAGATAATTTTCTTGGAAATAGAATATGTACGACTAGAAGACGTATAAAATTGGTGGGCGAGTCTAGTTGCAGAGCCAAACTTGAGTCTCCTACCACTGAATTTCGGGGACGAAATTCTTTTAAGGGGGGAGAATGTAATACCCGTAAATTTCAATACGGGATTTAAATTTAGTTGGTGTTGTAATTATTGAAAGTTTGAAATTTATATTTAGAGTTTAGGGCCAGAATTATGAATTCCAAAATAATTAATAGAATACAAGCCTGGTCCAACTAATTATAAATAGATGGAAAAATATTAAAGCCCAAGGTTGGGCCCAAGTACCTCACTTCATGGCAAGGGAAGCACGAAAAACACTTATCACAAGTCAACCCTATATTTGTTTCTACATACACACGTAATATACATACATATAAGCTATTAACCATCAAAACATTCAAAGGACACGTGGTGATTAGATAGTTTGTTGATAAGTATGACTAATACTAGGTTTCTTAATCTTAAGGCAATCGATATCATCAACTATATAAAGCACAATATATGATATATAGATACAACTATGTATTATGATACGAGAGATATAGGTATATATATATATATATTATATATTATATATATATATATATATATATAGATTTAGTATGTGGTCAAATAAGCGAGAACATTTATGAGCAACGAAGTCTTAAGAACAGAGAACGAAATTAGAGAAAAGAGGAACTTTAAAAACAAAGACGAAGATTAACTTGGGCAAGCTAGATAAATCAGAATTTGGGAGGTTAGGTAGGTGAAAGTCCTCACCTACAACACGTAACTTTCCATGTGCTTCCTATGTTAATGATGTTTTAATGTTTTGTGTGATTTAAGTACTATTTATATGAAGTATTTGAAGTTCTTATGTGGGTTGAGTGATTTAATTCATGTGTTAGGTGAATTATATGAGAACTTAACATGACTTTACTAGGGTTTCTTTCACAATTTTTGAGATGATTGAGTTGGTGATTATAGGAATCAGTTTCGACATAATCATTATGGGATATTTAAAGAATAGTCATAAATTATGGGAGATTAAATGACTAATATTAGTACAAGTTAGTTTTGGATATAAGAAAGTGTCGTGTAGTTCTTTAAAGTAAGTAGGGCAAGTTTTCAGTGTTTCATTCTTAGGTAAGAATCTTCTGCAATATCACTTATTTCTCGGTACCACTATTTAGAAGATTTCGGCATATTATAATATTAGCTTCCAGAAGACTTCGGTATGAGCTGTGAACTTTTAGATATTCTATTTTAGATATTTGGGAATTCCTAAAGTGTGATATTAATATTAGGTAACTTTTATAAACTTCACGTTTTATCAACGAGGGGTAACTAAGTGTTCAGCGTGAATATATGATTTTAATCATATATCATGTGTGGCATGTGAATTGAAAGGTTTTCGATGAAGGAACAATTGTTGGAATAATAAAGGGTCATTGGTAGTATAGTTTTTGGGGTTAGGCTGATTATTAGATAGATAATTGTGTTGGGGTGTAGATAGAGACTTATTTATAAATCATAAACGTTGGACATAGGTGCTGTTATGTTTGCATAAGTGTTGAATATAAAATAGTTACATGCTTGAGTTATGTATAACTTTCGTGATTTTATGTAGAAGTTGAAGAACAAGCGTTGGAATTATGATTATGCAAATGATTTCGGCATGATTAGTACGAAAGTTTTCCACATTATTTCTTTGAAGTTTCTCTATGTGTATTATGAGAAGTTTTCGGCATGAATTATTTAGGGTTTGTTGAGTAGTTTTCGATATTGTGAATAAGAGGGTTTCGGCACTTCAAATAAGTTCGGCTTTTTAAAAGTTTTCTACAGCTAATATATTTTTGGTATTTTAGGGTTTTCGACATTTCTAGGGTTTTCGGGATTTTAGCGTTTTGATAATTTGAGTTCGGGAATTTGTAGGCTTATGTGACTTAGCGATTTTATTGATAAGATTATATTTTAATATTCAGAGGTTCGAAATGTTAAGGATTCTTCGGAGTTCTTGATTGACCCAATCAGGAGGACAGGTAGGTGCATCATCCTTATACGATACGTAAACACAAACGTGAATTCATGTGTTTCATGTGATTCGATGATTTTCGTGACTTACGTGACTTACGTGATTTACGTGTTTTACCTGTTTTACGTACGTTTCATATAAATCATGTTCCTATGTAATTTCATATATATGAATGGCACGTGCATATCACGTCAGGGTAAGAGATGGTTGTACCGTAGTGATGACGGTGATGATTTGAGATAGTGATGTACGGGGTAGAATGCGATGTTTGTGACTAGTGACTATTAGAGGAGTCGAGGTTGGGCTCACTGGGCACCTGGCGGAGACAGGCGTGATCGATCTGTCTACTCAGGCGTGATCGTTCTGAGGTGCATACCGCCGGATGAGATATTGATGTGACCTGATAGGAGGCCATTGGCGTGATCGTCCAGTGCACTACCAGGGTAAGCTGCCGCGAGACTTGGGGATGGCCTCCCAGTAGTCTTTTGCGCGCGAAGGTGTCGAGCCTAACCTAGGGCCCTGTGTTGTGTGAAATAGGAATGTGGGAAAAGAAGAGTGTGCATTATATCATGTTGTGAGGTATTGGGTTTGGGGTTGAGTGCACACTTGCATACATGCATTTTATTCACCTACTGGGCAAATTGCTCAGTGTTTACGTGTTGTAGGTACTGAGTCTGACGCTGATATGCATCGAGACGAGGAGGCTGGTGGCGGTGCTCCACGGACTTTTGAGGGCGAAGCGGTACATGGATGAAGACCTGTGGAGCGGCGTTGGGGCTTTTGTTCTTTTGATATTTTGGGGCTTTGGCCCATGTACAGATATGACGTTGTAGACAGAGTTTTATAGTAATGTATATTATTTTAGGAAAAAGTTTTAATTAGACGGGCCTTCCGCGGCTTACGTTGCGGAAATCCGCCACTAATCCGAATTAGAAAAGTAGGGTCGCCACATAATTACAGCTCATACTTGTGCGACAGGGTGGACAGCCGCACGTCAAGGAGTGCCTCAACCTCAGACACGATCTGATCGGGAGAACGCCGTCTTCCCTCATGCCATCGTCTATTGCGTTCAGACCAGAGATGGTAAATAAGTGAAGCAAGGACGTGTCGCGGCCCTAACGAGGCTAAGTGATGTCCCCGCCATCTCCGAGCAGCCCAATGAACAGCCTCGAACCAGTCCCTGTACGGCCAACCGAAGCGCAACTGGTTGCATAAAACGCTAATGCAACGTCTAGAAAAAGGGCAGTCGAAAAACAGGTGGCAAGTCGTCTCCGTGAGATGTTTGTCACAAAGTAGGCAGGTAGAGTTTCCCGCCCTAGCCGCCACCCACGCCTTGTCCTTAGTCGCCAACCTATCTCGTATCGCAAGCCAGAGGATAAATTCATGCCCAGGGATAGATATAGGCCCACCAAAGAGCGCGTACCAGTTGACCAAAGGATTATGCAGCCTCAGACTCCCTCCAGCCGAGTGGGTGGTGATGCGTCCATTCCCCGTGGCCATCCACCGTATCATATCCGTGTCATCAGGCCGAACAACAGGTAAAGAGGGGCCATGTCCATATATTCAGTCGTCGTCCGAACCGGCCAGTTCCAGCCATGCGCGTTGATGATGGAGCTGAGCCTTGAGTCGAGGGGTAACCCCATGACCATAGGCCCGCGAGGAAGCTGCTCCACCAACGGTCTAGTGATAAGCCACGGATCAGTCCAGAGTCGCGTGTTGGCGCTATTCCCTATACGAAACTCAATGAGAGGCCGAATGTGTTGCCGAAGCTCCAGAATCTTCCTCCAACTCCAAGAGGTCCTAGGGTTAGGATTGATGGACCACAGCGAAGTGTCGTGAAGCCTCGTTCGTCGGATCCAAGTAGCCCAGATAGAGGTTTCACCTTCACTCAATAAGCACCACAGTAGTCACATCAACAAGGCCTTATTATAAGTCTCGATCAATCTCAGTCCAAGACCGCCTTCCTCCCTAGGCATACAGATGTCGGCCCAAGCCACCTTAGCGCTCGAGCCCCTCCACAAAAATCCTCTGAGTTGCGTCTCAATAGAACGTATGATGCCTTTGGGAAGAAGAAATACGCCCGCCAATAGGTATGAATACTAAGGAGGACTGATCGAATCAGTTGGGCTCTACCAGCGTAAGAGAGGGAGAGGTTAGTCCATGAGCCCAAACCTCGGTCAATGGCATGTACAAGTGGGGCACAATCCGCAATAGTCAGCCTCGAAGTGATCAAAGGAACTCCCATGTAACGCACCGGCAGAGCGCCCGGCGGGAATTCCATAATAGCCATAATTGCCACTTTCAGCCGCTCGGCTTTCTTCGAAATGAACATCTTGCTTTTGGCAATGTTGGCCCGAAGACTAGATAAGGCAGCAAAGAGATCCAGGCTTTCCTTGAAGACGTTAACGGACGCGACATCCGCATGTGAGAATAAGAGAAGGTCATCGGCAAACGTGAGCATGAACATTTCAGTTGGCTTGCATCTCCAATGATAATGAAAATTTCCGCTCAGTCGAATCCGTTGCTCAATAACCCCATGTAGGACCTCCATCACCTATGTAAAGAGATAGGGAGAAATGGGATCACCTTGGCGAAGGCCCCGTCGCCCTCTAATGTAAGCTTCGGGCTGACCGTTGATGATAATAGAGAAGTTCGGTGTAGTAAGGCAAGCCCGGATCCATCGCACGAAGATGGGGTGAAAATGAAGCACTTCAAGAGTAGTGAGGATAAAATCCCATTCAACCCTGTCATAGGCCTTCACGATGTCCACTTTAAAAGCCACCCGTTCGGGCAGCCCCATATTATTATATCCATGACAGATTTCTTGAGCTAAGTGAATGTTATCCGATATTCTTCGCCCCGGGATAAACGCCGTTTGGGTAGGATGAACGAGCGTCGATAGGCAGCCCCTAATCCGGTTTGTAAGGACCTTCGAAATAATCTTATATAAGTCGCTACAGCAAGAAATCGGTCGGAAGTCCTTAGCCATTCTCGGGTAGTCACACATGGGAATAAGTGTGATGAATGTAGAATTGAGCTCTCTCAGTAGGTGGCCAGTACGGAAGAACTCCTTAATTGCATGCGTAATATCCGTTCCAATGACGCCCCACGCGCTTTTTTAGAAAGCAGCAGAAAACCCATCCGGCCTAGGCGATTTATTATCACCAATAGAGAAGAGGGCTGTTTTAATTTCCCCGTCCGTGACCTGCCGAATCATCTCCTCAGCGGTACCCGTAGTCAGTTTCCGTGAAAGGGAAGGCGTGACATCTGATGAGGCTATAGTAGTCGTGCGGCTAGATTGCCCAAGCAGATCTGTGTAATATCTAAGTAGTTCAGCCCGCACTTGACTATCCCCATCGACTCCCCATTTCCAAAGAAAAGATGCGATTGATCGTCCGCCGAGTAGCCACCTTCTTAAAGAAGAACGCGGTACATTGATCGCCGTCTTTCAACCACGCCACCTTTGCTCGCTGGGCAAGGGCCGAATGCTCCATTTCAACTGCACGGGCGTAAATAAGTCGACATCGCTTTTCAAGTGTATGCAGCTGGGGTTTCATAGGGTGGGATAGAGATAATTCCTGGATCGTCTCGAGGAATCGTCGCGCTTCGAGAACATTGCGGTTCAGGTCTCCCTTGTCCCGTCGAAGACCTTTTAGTGCCTGTTTGGTCATCTTCAGCCGCCGTATGATGGAAAACATCGGGTATCTACATGCCCGTTGACTCCAAGCCTCCTCCACTAAGGGAATAAAACAAGGATCCCGGGTAAGAAAGTTGTCGAATCGGAAGCTGTCTCCCTTACTCCGCAATTGGGATTCAGCCTCCAAGATGAGCGGAGAGTGATCTGAAGTGGCTGGGATAGCACATCTATATGTCAGATCTCCAAAGCAGGCGAACCACGGCGGATTGCCAAGCATCCTATCTAGACGACGCCAAACCCCCGAAGAGCCGCTTTGTTGGTTATACCACGTGTAGAAGGCGCCAACTCGTGGCAAATGAACATGGTCCGAGGAGGTAAGACACGTAGCCATATCTCGATAGCCCACCGTGGGTGCTCCCCCCGGGCTTTAGAACTGTCGATTATAGCGTTGAAGTCCCCCATAACTACCCAAGGTAAATTAGCTCACGTACGAGAAGTCGTAACCAGATCGGTCCAAAGAGCACGCCGTTCCACACGGCTATTTAGGCCATACACGAAAGTAATAAAGAAATTCAGCCATTTCTCTAGAACACGTACTTTGCAATGTACTGCTTGGTTTGTATAAGCTTCAATTGTTATGGCCACATAGCTAGAATCCCATCCCACCAAAATATGGGACGCAGGACCGTCCACATAATCATAAAACCAGTTCCACTGGCAAATCGAAGTCGAAAGTGTGGCTGCATTTTGATCAAAAACCCTCGTCTCTATCAGTCCAATGATCCGTAAGTTATTTCTCGTAATCAGCTCCCTCGCCGCCCATCGGTGGTCTAACCTATTAAGACCCCGCACATTCCATGTGGCAACCGGTATCATGGAGTAACCGCTAAGAGGGCTGCTGTAGGACCCTGATAAATGATGTTTTCCCACTCCAGATCAGCAAGAATTGCGAATGGATTGTGGTTCTCCACTATAGGTGAGTTAGCGGTAGCCGTGCTGGTCGAGCTTCCATAGTTTGGCAGCCATGTTGTGTGGCTGCCATGAGCCATATCTTCCAAAAGTACATCTTTGCCCTTGTCTTTATTTGCTATTTGTCGCCATGCATGTCGTGTTTGCGGGCCAATAGTAGGATGGATGCTTGGCCGTGTAAATCGTGGGGCTGAGGCCGCTGCCTGCGGCCGGGCCTGCACGTTCGGCCGTGTAGCTTGCCGCGGGGCCAATGTTGGCGCTTGCAGCTGTGGTTGTTTAAGCTGGTTCTCAGGGCACTTCCCAGCTTCGTGAGTCCACGAATTACAGATCGTACACGAAAATATTCCTCACATTAAAAAATTATTTATTATTAGGAAATTTATTAACTATATGTGAGGATTTTATCTATCACATTAATGTTTAGCTTTTGTGAGGAAATATATTACTATTATGTGATGAAAAAAAATTTCCTCACATATTATATATTCACTTATGAGGAAAAAAATTTCATCACATTATATAATAGTTATTGTGAGAAAATATTATTTCCTCATATAACCTAATTTTATGTGATGATTTTTAATGTTATCACAAAAACATGGTCACGTAAAATAACATTTTTTGTAGTGCCTGTAGTTCCTCCACGCCTCCAATCCTTCCTGACTGAGGTGCTTGTACTCGTTAGCCAATTCAGGCCCTTTCTTCTTCTCTTTGACGGCATATTTGTGCTTCCAATTTTTGCGAAGCTCACCGGCTTTCTTGAGGACCTTCTTCTTTATAGCAGGATTGTCGGGCAGGTTCCAGGTACGCTGATAATATATTTTAATATAATTATATTAATCACATGCAATAGAAAACGAACACAAGTGAAATATTCACTTAATTACCTGAATGTCTGTCCAAAGTACCTCCTTGAGTCCGACGTCGATCTGGCCAATTGGTCACGTAGTCGGTAACTTGTGATCTTGTGACATGGCCGATGTAGTTGCTAAGTTTCACCCTAGTATCATTATCAGGGCCGATACACGTACCGGCGTCATTGAAACTGCAAGATGCACTCATCCGACTCAGCACTCAAATTCTTACGTAGGTTCTTCATGTTGTATGGGCCTCTCTTGCGCCTATTCTTCCCGCTTGATTCGGTACCAGGCAAAGAAGAAGCGGAGGGTCCGAAGACATTATACCTGAAAAAATAACAAAAAATGGGAAGACATCAATTTTTCTAAAATTCAAATTATAATACTTACAAATTTTGAATTTGTCAACAATACATTCCCTTGTCGTGATTTGAAACTATATATCTACGAAAAGTTGTATCATCTTTCGTAATAGGGACGTGTTCCACACCGGTAGGAAATGAAAATGTCTCATCGCTTCTGTCATAGTCCTCTTCATCATCCACATCACCGATGCCAACAACACTTCTCTTTCCTTGAAGAACAATATACCATCCACTATTAGCAGGATCTTCAAAGTAGAATACTTGTTTTGCTTGCACTGCGAGGATGAAAGGGTCGTCTACATAACCACTTTCTGTAAGTCCACTATTGTTAATCCTAACTCTGGATCTATCTGAACGCTTGCCTGTTATCAGCCCACTAACAATGTAGTAAAACAAATTTACGTTGTTCTTGTAAACGAGTTCCCAAATTTCTTCGATAAACCCATAGTATGAACTAACTTGCTCGTAACTTGAGCATCCTTTCCACGAGATACTTCCCTCGACAAAGCAACTAATGTGATGTCAGGACCTGCACCTCGCTACCTATTCTAACGTTTACCTATGTTCCTAACGATGTAACAAGTTAACAAACGTGCGGAAATGCGAATGAAATTTTTCCATTTATATATGGAAGTCGTTTCTTTACATAACAAAAGAATACAGGTTTTCCTAATTACATGGAAGTGTATACGTGAAATACAAAAGGTTCCTATGCGCCCGGCCTCACAGATCGTCATCCATGCACACACCACCTCCCAAAAGCCGTTGGAAGCGTCAAAAGATTGCCTTGCCACCTAAGCGATCACGTACCGTGGTCTCTCGCACCTACAACACATAACGTTTCGAACAAGGGTGTGCTAGCAACGATCCATGGATGAACGATATGCTCAGTAAGTAGAAATCATGCATGACGTGCACGTGATAAAACCCCCCGCACAGACAATCCACGCCAACGCATCTTACGTCTCATAGATTAAACTCAATCTCATATCTTTTATCTTAGGGCCTTTGGCAGACTTTTACCG
>JAPQWV010004850.1:0-25838 GCA_027422505.1 Craterostigma plantagineum
GCGCATCAGTGCATGGGCCGTCCTAAGGCATGGGTCCCGCGCTCTAAGTCATGGTCTCGCGCTCTAGAGCTTGGTCCCATGCGCTGGTGCAGGGGTCCGTGCTTATATGTTAGGGTTTTCGATAGCTGTTAGGGTTTTTCGAAAGCTGTTAGGGGTTTGGAAGCTGTTTAGGGCTTTAATTAATGCCTAGAATCACGTTAGCAAACACAACTATGGTTTTTGCAAACTATTGTTTTCGCGTTTTGCAAACTATTGTTTTGCAAACTAGGGTTTCGCAAACTAGGGTTTCGCAAACTATTGTTTTCGCAAACTAGGGTTTTGCAAACTACGGTTCTAATAAATTTTACTTCTATTGCAGGGGGTAATCATGACGATCACTAACATTGTATTCCAAGTCGAGGGTCAGTGGATAATTGACGAGGACAATACCTCGAAGTGGTGTCCTCTTCCTACTCATAGATGGCAATCACTTGGTCGACGAGGAAACATGCACGTTAGATGACGTGAAGGATGAGATTGTGAAGGTTTTGCCGCTATGCAGCGAGAATTCTAAACTCACGTTAAGCTACTTGCCTAGCGTAGTTTACGATTTCCCACGATCCATTACATCGAGAATGACTACGGTATATACGTGCATACCTTGTTTTGGTGGTCCACAGTCTAGACCCGTGCTCCATGTTGAGGTTGCATCCTTTATCAGTGTCACACCACCACAAGCTCATCTTAATGATGAATCGAATTTCAATGTCGGTCTAATAGAGCAGTGCGACGCAAATGAGGAAATCCATCCCGTGGAGGGTTACATGGGCGACACATCTAACTACCACTTTTCTGAATACGAGGGTTTTCAAGAAGATCAAACCGGACCGTGGGAGAATCAAAATGAGAATGAAGATGATCGTTCGAAACAACCAGAGAAACAGTATGCTTCGGAAAGTGATAATGACGATGTCACAATGGCGGAGCATAACTCTCCACATTGCTGACGACGGCACGTATGGATTCGGGGATGGTTAAGCCTGTTTGTTGGTCAGGAATTTCGGGACAAGAAGAAAGTCAAGGACGTGATCACTAAAGTCGCCTTGATGCGTGTTTCGAGTTCAAATTGGTTCCGGTCAAATAAAACCATGTACGTAGCGGAAATGCGCAACCGAAGGATGCACATGGCGAGTACGAGCTGCACAGAACAAGGACTCCCCTTTTTTTCTCAATCAGAACGTACTGCGGCAAGCACACCTGCGGGGTTTCTCATCGTCGCCGTAGACATCGGCAAGGAAGTTCGTCAGTTGTATCACAAGTTCTGCTGGAACATTTCACCGGTCCTAAAGACATTCCGCCACCCAAGTCAATCATGTCGATGATGCAGAAAAAGGGAGTAGATGTCTCGTACTATAAGGCTTGAAAAGGCAAGCAACTAGCGTCGGACGAATTAGTTGGTAACAGGGACAATTGTTAACGGTTACTTCCGGCCTACTTGGATGCGTTGAGCAAGCAAACGTTGACAGCATCACGGATTGGGTGATGGACGAAGAAAGGAGGTTCAAATATATGTTCTTAGCATACGGCCCATGCGTTAGGGGATTTGCATACATGAGGAAAGTCGTATCTATCGATGCAACTTTTTGAAGGGAAAATATAAAAGAGTTTTGCTCATTGCTACGGCGCAAGATGGTGATTACCATCAATACCCCTCGCATGGGGTCTTGCTGACTCGGAGGAAACCGAATCTTGGACTGGTTTCTCACTAGATTGAGTCGTTTCGTACCGGATAGTAACGAACTCGTCATTATTTCTGACCGAAACCACGTATATAAGAATGCCGTCCCTGCTGTGTTTTCGAATTCATTTCATGGTTTCTGTGCATGGCACATTCAGCAAAATGTGAAGACAAAACGGCGGACAAGGGTGCGTGCCCCATTTTCTGGCGGGTAGCGAATGCCTACACCAAGGCCGAGTGCGATGCACATTACAAAGCTCTAGGTATACATTCAGTCGGCGGGTCGATATCTTGCCGAGATTGACATGGAACCGGGGACGAGGGCATATTGTCCCAAGTCCAGATATAACATCATGACGATCAATGGATCGGAGTCGATAAATGCGGCTCTACGCGCGGATAGAGAACTTCCAATTATAGGATTGTCGGGCTCAATTCACCGATTAACATCATCTTGGTTCATAAGCATCGAAGAGCATGCGAATCTTCTATCGCTGTGAATTCAACGTCGTTTACGCCGAAGGTCGAGTCAATCCTCCGCGAGAATTTCATTGGGTCGCAAAGATTTCACGTATCGGAAGTTGGACGTCTAACGTATAATGTATACGGGCACAACTTGAACGAGGTCGTCGATCTAGAGTTGCGTACGTGCACCTGTAAGATGCTGGACATCGACCGAATTCCTTGCCCACACGCTATTGCTGCTTGGGTTATGCCAACGTCGATGTGGGTTCACTAGTCGACCCTTACTACAGCTTGGATGTTGGAAAGTTAGCTTACGAAGGTACTATATGGCCGGTGTCTGAACACATTGAAAGAAGTGTTGAAATGGTGCCACCTCCTCGCGAGAAACAACGTGGAAGACCACAGAAAAATAGGTTGCCTTTTGTTGGCGAATTTAGTAGGAGGTAAAAACCTCTAAATTTAGGGTTTTGTAATGTAATAGAACTATTATTATTGTTATTAAATGAAAGTTAGTTTAGATTAGCGTAATTATGGTTTTATAATGTAAGAGAGTTATGATGTGATATTGTTTGAGGTACGTAAAATTAGGATTTTAAAGTTAGGGTTTTAATGGGTGTGCGGGACCCGTGCTTAATGCGCGAAGGACCCTTGCATTCAAGCACGAGACCCATGCTCATGTGCGGGGACCGTGCTTAATTGCTTGGTCCCTGCGCATAAGTTCGGTCGCGTGCGGAAATTAATTTCGTAAAACCTAAAAGTAGTCAATTATTGGTCTTCTTTTGCAGATAAAATTATTATTGAATTAATTATTGGTCAGTCATTTGTCAGTCAATTATTGTCTGAAACATGTCAGCTTTGAGTGCAGGTGTCATAATGCCTTGTCAAGTCTGGTGTCCTTTTCGATGTGTGAAGAAAAAGCAAGGCACGGGTTTAACAGAATTCAGTAATTATATATACATATATTTTGTACATCTTTAGAAAATTAACCATACGAAATACTTGTCGAAAAAATTTAATCTTGACCAAAAAATTACTCTTATGTCGTTAATGTACAGAAAAAAAAATTACACTATTTGGTTATTGTTTTCAATGTGAATTTGTGAACTGGTGGATGTCACAATAATTGAGCAAATTTACATAGCAACAACTTGCCTTATGTGGTGCTTGGTTAGGATGTAACAATCGAAAACTCGTATTTTATACATGCAAAAGACCATACTTTTGTTGGCTATGAAATTATATGACGTATTATATTCGTATGGAGGCTGAATCGAACTTCGAAATTATTTAATATGTGTAAAATCGCGAAAATAATCTCAGGGTCCCCGCACATGAGTGCTGTGGTCCGGGGCCATGCTCATGGACCCGCGCAAGCTAATGCGCGTCGGATGCGCGGGGCCCCTGCGATCACAGCGGGGACCCGTGAACTCACGCAAGGGACCCGTGCTTATGTGCGCAGACCCATGCTTAATTGCGCGGGACCGTGCGCATAAGTTTGGGACCATGTCCAGCATATCGGGTCCCCGTGCGGATTTTTATTGATTAGTCAACAATCATTGGTAAATTATTAGTCTGTGCGTTGAATAGTCAACAATCATATTTGTCAATTAGTGGTATGTTACTTTTTCGTTATACTGTCAGTGTCATAATAGTCAACAATCATTTGTTAATCATTTGTAAATTATAATAAATTGCTTGTCATGTCGTCACTAATGTCAATTCAGATCAATAATTTACACAACGTAACCATACAGGCCACTTGTATAATAATTTACACAGTCGCGATTTTTCATAAAAATTATTTAAATAAAATAAAAAATTGTAAAAATTTATTTAAACCATACAGGCCACTTGAATAAAATAAAATTAACATTCAACTATTTGGACCAAACCAAGACCCGAGCCTTACGGAAAATACAAATTGTAAGAAATTTCCTTAAAATCTACAATTTTCCTGTTGTGTCAGATTGGGACGTCGTCACCTCGAAACATGAGGCTCATTGCCGCTCACATACATTTACGCCGCATTCTCCCCTGAAACGTTACACACTTATACAGAAATCGTCGTAAAAAATTTAATGAAATAATAACGAATGAAACTTACCTTCCTTGCTGTTGGCGAACATCGGATGACGCTCAACTTTCCTTTCTTAAATCGTGTCTTGATACATCCCATGAAGACCAATATCGCCGGGATCATTAATTGAAGTGGCAGCAATGCTTTGTCAAGGTTGCGCATATCCTTGTCCCAAGACTCGTCGGAGTCGTATATCGTCATCGTCTTCTGCCTCCAATCAGCGACGCAATAGCACCCAATGTGCTATCGTTTGCACGGGGAAGACGATGCAATCTGCATTCATCACGAGATCGACGGCCATCCATCCTGAAGTCCTATCGCGTAATGGGACCATAACGAAAGCATCCCATTTACGACTTTTCCTTTGTCGAAGCCGTCGACTTCGATACATGTCTTGAATGCGTAAGACATGTACGCAACATTCTTCGACGCAAATGAATGGGCCTTCTGCATGTCCAGGAACCCTCTCATTGCTTCATTCATATGCTGAAAAACCAAAACAACTTGGGCTTTACAATTATAGTTCATTGCAAAATTAATAGTTCAAATCGCATACCAATGTCATCGAGCCACCTCGTTGGCATGTATAGATCCTCAAACCATCCACGTCTATGCCGTTCGACAAGCACTCCTTGTACTCGTCCTTAGCCAAGGCCCGTATTTCGCTCTCTATGGCCCCCCACACCAGGATCTTCTTAGAAATATGGACGTCTACGGCCTATAGACTCGCTTTCATCTGACCGGACGGATCGACGGAGGCTCAGTGAACGGCGACTGCAGCCACTTGGACGGATTCTTCTGCCGCCCTTACGGGTCACGTCGACCACACCTTTACCCTTATCAGCCACCGTCGACTGATCCGCAACCGCCGAATTTTGCAGCATTGACTGATCCCAGTCGAGGCCCCTCCAAGTAGATGGGTCGACCTCATAAAATGTCTCGCTCTGCGCGCCGTATCCATCGTCCACTTGCTGCGATGGAACGTAATAATTCCATGGATATTCTTTGCCGGCCATCCCCATCCGCTCGAATTTGGTGGATCCCGCCTCGCAAATTGCGTCCACCCAGTCGAAGTCGCCTCGTCGTCTACGTACATATTAAATTGTAAGTTACGGCATGTATTAATTTGAATTAGGGGTAAATATAGTTACCGCAACGAGGTGCGTCGGTATGTGTACGTGACCGAATAAATTCTTCCAATCATCCCGAAGCTCTTGCAACTGATACGCAACGCCGCCGATGCTTTCGCCCAGGCCTTGCATCGAGTTGAACCGCTCCTCATAGAAGTCGGAGCATCGATCGTATCGTCTCGGAATTGCGAAAACTCGTTCTCGAGATGCTCGAACCGACGCTAGTGCGTCGAAGCCACTGCTAAACGTGTCGAGCCGATTGCCAAATTCATCGAATCGCCGGTCCACGTGGCGTGCAAATTCGTCATACTGGTCCGACGATGGCCCATACCCGTGCGATGGCCCTGGCATTGGCGGCGACCTCGGCGGCGTATGGAAGTTGCCTCCATGCATGGACGGCGGCTCGTGGTCAGAGCCCATGCCCCTCTCTTCGTCTTGCCGTGATCTGATAGAGAGCTGAGGGACGGACTCTGCTTCGTAATTGGGTTGGTTTGCCACCCGCCGGCCAAGATGTCCTACAGCCGCACGACGACTGCACCTAACTTCCACCCCGTCCATCAGTAGGCTCGCCACCTATCGTACACGTCGTCGTGTGGCGCGGCGACCTCGAAGTCGCTGTAGCGAAAATAATCGGCCTGCGTCTCTTCTCCAATCGCACTAGTAGACCTCGTACATCGGACCCGCGCACCGTCTTGGCAACATCCACCAACTTCGGACATCCCTTCCGGGGCCAATTCCTCGTGACCCATCGGCATATACGCGGCCTCGCACGCACCCACTCTCTATGTTCAGCATATTTCTCAGCGATGGCCGGTATGCATTCATATGTTAATATCTGAAGACAAAGAAATAAATTAATCTTAGCAAACAGACGAAACCCTAAACTCACAAAGTCTTTCAAATATAAAACCCCAACCTGAAGTGGATGTACGAATCCACTGATCAGCTTACTTTCCTTATTAGCGTCAAAATCCTGTTTCAGCGACCTTAGTGCCGCTTTGAAAGCCACGGTCCCCCAAGGGTAACGCTCGAAGGCCTCTGAGTCTTCGACTAAGTAAACGATCCAAGATGGAAGGGTGGTATCCTTCTTGGAAGGTCGGGGCAGCAAGACGTACCCCGCAAAGTACAGGTTGGCCAACTTCAACTTCTCGTCATTGACGCGCACCGTGGAGTTCGCAGCCAACTCCTCCAACCGCTGCTTAACGTGCGACAATTTAAGCGTTAGTGCCGTTTTCCTCGGAAAATGACGACGGACGAATTCATCCGTTTGGTTCACCGCCGTTCGGCTGCGAACTTCAGCCCCGTGATTAGGCAATACTCCATTTTTGAAAAACAGAGAGGTTTCTTCCCGATGATCATCCAAAGCTCGTCACGATTGTGAAGCTGCGTCTGGCACTTGATGAGATACCACAACAGCTGCGCCGACAAATTGAAATTGGCGGCAGCGTTGACGAGCCTGCCGAACGGACTCCCTTCCGTAAAAAACTGTCAGCTCATCCTAGTTTAGCCAACCAACGATCTCCTCGCATCGTGACTTGATATGTAACCGGTAATCTTTCTCATCGTCGCCTCCGGCAATTTGCTTCTTCAATTGAACCTACAAATCAATAAAAAATAATTACAAATGCTGCGGAAAAATTGCTTATGGTGAGATAGGCCGCCGCGCACGGTCCCCTGCCATGCTGCGCGGAGACCTTGCTATGCCGCGCTGGGGACCCGTGCGTGCCAGCGCGGGGACCCTGCGACATAGCATGGGGCCCCTGCTTGCTAGCGCGGGGACCCGTGCTCATGTGCGCTGGAGGTCCTAGCTATGCCGCGCTGGGGACCCTGCGTGCCATAGCAAGGGTCTCCAGCGCACATGAGCACTGGTCCCTGCGCTAGCAAGCACGGGCCCCGTGCTATGTCGCAGGGTCCCCGAGCTGGCACGCACGGGTCCCCAGCGCGGCATAGCTAGGACCTCCAGCGCACATGAGCACGGGTCCCCGCGCTAGCAAGCAAGGGCCCCGTGCTATGTCGCAGGGTCCCCACACTGGCACGCACGGGTCCCCAGCGCGGCATAGCAAGGTCTCCAGCGCTAGCCAGCACGGGTCCCAGCGAGACAAAGCGCGGGTTAATTAATTGGGGAGGACCCCTGCGCTTTCACACGGATCCCTGAGATTCAAGAGGCCCCTGTCTGTGCAAGCACGGGTACCCTGCGGCCTAAATTAAGGGTCCCGTGCGATTGTATAGGACGGGGTCTTCGAAAAATAAAAAAATTACCTTCACTGTTTGGGGTCTCGCCTGAACTGCCATGGATTCTGAGCTTCAGATTCGACTGTGAAGAAGAAGAAAGGGGAGAAAGCTTGATCGATTTTGCAAAGGGCCCGTGAAGTGAAAGGGTTCTTTCTTATTTACTTTTGCTTTTTCAGATTCTACAGTAAACCTCTGTCAAAGCTGTAATTTTCGTTAACTGTCGTTGATTGCCATTAAAAAAGGGTTATAAAAGTCTTTTACGCAGAGTAAGTAAGGGTACATTGGTCTTTTATCATTTAGGAGGCTATTTTTTTAAACGTTGACGATGTCAAAGGCCATTTTTTTAAAATAATCCCAACTTGCATGGCGGCTTGGCTACGTCACACACGTTCACTTTGCAGTTTGCACATTCTGTTTTACTTGCTAATAATAGACGATGTGGGACAATGATGCTTCCTTGAGTAATGGGCCTAAGCGCATTAATCTCATCTCAACTCAGCCCATTTAGGCCCATTCGTACAAGTTCAAGGCCTACTAACTAACCCTAAACCCTTGAACTAGAATCTACTTGGAAAACATTCATTACATAACTGAACAGTTGACATTTTCAATCCGAGTCAAATGGTAATACGTGGCACAAACATGACTACACGATGAATTAATTAATTCAATACTTAGCAAGCAATTTGCCTTTGTTGTAGTGTAGGTGGTGGGGAATGCGGTTGGGTACAAGACATCAAAATGGGTCATCATAACGTCAGCAATTAAATGTAATTTAATTTAATTAATTCGAGGCGAGTTAACTATGAAATGTTGATAGTAACCGTCAATGGTGGCGTAAAATCAAATAGGATCATATACCACGATGTTATAACAAAAGCAATGGTGGAGAATAAACAAGAATTAACAACCGATCGATACGGAATCTCAGGATTCGTTCCTACTGTTGAAAGTTCTTCTTCATTCTTTTTTTATTTTTTATTCTTAAATTCATTTGCTGCATAAAATATGAGGAATTTGTTATTTTGGGTAGCGTGTGATTATCCTGCAATATCCGTTGACTATAAAGTGTAATTTTATTCTCATAATTGTAATTTCCTTCTCTCTCTTTTTGCTTAAAGAAAATTCGGGAGGAGGACAGGATAAGAAAAATAAAAAAGGAAATCTTGGAATATAATAACGACCATTAAATGCAAAAAATAATAAATGCGAAAGGGGAAAAAAGACGCACTTTCAAAAGTCTTTCTATACGACGGCTCACCTAACTAACTCCACAACAAGAGATGTCTCGCGTTTGATCTTCTCCCTTCACCATCACCACAAACACAAACGATTCAGACACACGAGAAAAACCAAAATAACGTAAATTCTAATTTTTTTCTTCTCTTTTTAGGTAACAAAATAAAAAAGACGTGGCATGGGCTGTAAGAGATGATAGTGATAATAGGCGATATCGACTGTCTTCAACAACAACATCAGCGTAGGCATTCAAGAAAGAGATCGCCTTCTTCCTATTCGCCATAGTTTTTTGGTGTGTATATATATGAGATCATGGAAGAGTTGCCTGGTTCTATTGGGACAAGCGCAAGCTTGGCTTTGAGATTAGGACAAGCAGTTTTCGCTATCGCTTCGCTGCTGTTCATGTGCTTGGATGTTGAGTTCTACAGCTATACTGCCTTCTGGTAATTTTTTTAATAATTCCCATTGATTATTAGTTCTCTATTTGAATTGAACACATTCTAATTAGAGATATGATTAAGATTATATTTCCCTTCTGTTGATTATTGAAATTCGAGGATCATTCATAGTTCTGCTTCTGTCGGTGGGTTGAAGCTCTTGTCTTGTCCGTGACGACAGCTAATTTTGTATTTTGTTTGACAATTCTTCGTTGGTCTTTTTACTATTCATAAGTCAGCTTCGTCTTATTTGAATTGTGCTCCGTCTTAAAATCAAAATTGGTAAAGTGAATAAATCTATTCGACGTGGCAAACAAATCTCTGATTATATCATGTTAGAACAGAAAGATCCCTGTTTTTTTTTTTTTGTTGTTTGCTTATTTCTATTTAGGAAAAAAAGTATGCATGTGAATTATGGGCAGGTTGAAGAATGTAAGTGAAAAAAATTCGATTTTTTTGTTGTTGCAGTTTCTTGGTTACGATAATGGGGTTGATAATCCCATGGAGCTTAACGTTAGCTGTCTTCGATGCTTTCTCCGTCTTCATCAAAAGCCCGCCTCGAAAACATGGGATACTCTCCGTAGTTGTAATGGGAGACTGGGTATATTATATATTAATCTACATATGCACACCATCTTATATTTAATTACTTCTTATTGATGAAAAGATGATTTTTTTTGTGTCTCTTTTTATTATTTATTAGGTGCTCTCGTTTCTTTCCCTAGCTGCGTCTTGCTCGACTGCAAGCGTGACGAGCCTTTTATTGGCTTCTGAGGGATTTTGCTTGCGAAGGCTTTGCATGAGATATCAGCTCTCGGCGGCCATGGCTTTTCTTTCTTGGTTTCTGTCTCTCTCTTCGTCGCTGTTCAATCTATGGCTTCTTCCCTCGACTAATTAAGAGTAGGTGAGGCGATGGTGTAATAAGATTGTTTAGTATACGTACATTCTTTCAAGGCTCTTGATATGCAAAAATCAAAATGTCAGTTTGTAAGGACTTGTAATAAAATCCATCCATGGGATCTATGTAATAAAAGGGTGGGTTTGGGTTGGGGCTAGTTTGAGCCTTGCTGTTCTTTATGGGCTTTTAAGATTGGCCTTTTAGCTTGAGCCCATGTGAGCTCAGCCATCAACAAAATATTTGTTAGGTGAGCTTTTGACCATTCAACAAAAGCAGTTCACGTGGAAAAAGAAAATGTGAGGCGCCGAGTTATTTGGTCAAATAACAATGTGTATGAGTTTGGCAGACGTTGCTTATTCAAAGGAGCAGATATTTTATTTTCTTCAATTCCCACTGGAGATCAACGGCAAGAGTTTATCTATAAATAGACAGTGTTCGACGCAGAAGAAAATTGCCTCAGAGCCACAGGCCATATAAACCACCACAACATCGTCAGCGAGGGTTTATTCCTCGGTCACCTTTTCTATGATATTTCTTTGTAGCCTACTCCTAGTTGTGTAGCTGCTTTTGTACCACGTCAGTGTACGTGTCTGTAATATCTCCACATAATAAAGAAGTTCTACCCTCCGGCCCGTGGACGTAGGTCATTCTGACCGAACCACGTAAATCTCGTGTCCAATCCAAATTTATTTTCGTCTCGTTATTTATTATTGTCATTTTTCGGGCCAAATAATTATCGGGGATTTCCGCATATCCTAACAAATTGGTATCAGAGCCGACCCGATTTATTTTTTAGCCACCATGACGATAACAAAAATGTCAATTGAAAAGTTCGACAGAAATGTCAACTTTGCAATGTGGAGTCTCAAGATGGAGGCCATACTCATTCAAGACGGTTGCGAGGTGGCGCTTGAAGGCGTAAAGAAGAAACCAACCGAAATGAAGGACGATCAATTTAATGAATTGGACAAGAAAGCCAGATCGGCTATTATATTAAATCTCTCTTACGAGGTTTTACAAGAAGTTGCCACGGAGATGACGGCCATGGGTATGTGGGATGCGCTAAAAGCTATCTACATGAAGAAGACTAAGGAGAATCGGTTTTATTTAAAGCAGAAGCTTTATAGTATGAAAATGATGGAAGGTACTTCTATTTTCTCGCATCTCGATAAATTCGATTCTATCATTATTGATTTGGCGAACGTAGAAGTCAAAGTGACGGACGAAGATCAGGCCATAATATTGTTGTGTTCCCCTTCCCTCGTCTTTAAAACATTTTCGTGACACGATTATATACGGAAAAGACACAATATCATATTCTAGTGTCAAATCCGCGTTACAATCGAAAGAACAGATAGACAGGGACATTACGGGAGAAACAAGTGGTAGCCAGGCAGAAGGCCTGTTTGCACGGGGAAGACCAGAACGTAGAGACGCTGAAAGTAGAAGATCTAAAGAAAGGTCAAAATTCAGGTACAGAAATAAAGTCTGTAATTTTGCAAGAAAAAGGGACACATTAAAGCTGATTGTTTTAAATTAAAAAATAAGGAGAAAAATAATCAGCAATTTAATAAACCCGCCGAAGCTAGTTTAGCTGCTGAGGAGAGCGATGGAACTATTTTTATAGCAACTGCAAATATTGTTAGGTCTGATAATGAGTGGTTCTTAGATTCAGGTTGTTCTTACCACATAAGTCGGAGTCGAGATTGTTTTTCCACATATGAAAAATTCGATGGTGGATATGTTTTAATGGGAAATGATGCTCCGTGTAAAGTTGTTGGTAAAGGCACAGTTCAGATCAAGATGTTCGACGGAACCATCCGAACGCTCACAGAAGTCAGACATGTTCCAGATATGAAGAGAAATCTTATCTCTTTAGGCACACTTGAATCTCAAGGGTGCAGGTTCTCAGGTGAAGGTGGAGTTTTGAAAATTGCCAGAGGTGCCCTTGTCGTGATGAAAGCTTGCAGGTCTGGAAATTTATATATTTTGCAGGGAACTACAGTTACAGGTTCCGCTGCAGTTTCGACATCCCCGGAGGTTGATACCACGAGATTATGGCATATGCGACTTGGACACATGTGAGAAAAAGGCTTGACAATTTTAAGCAAGCGGGGCCTACTCTGCGGTCAAAGTACTGGTAAGATGGACTTTTGCGAACATTGTATTTTTGGGAAGCAGAAACGAGTCAGCTTCAATTCAAGGTACTTTGGACTATATTCATTCTGATGTATGGGGTCCTTCTCGTGTTCCGTCCAAAGGTGGTGCAAGATATATGTTGACTTTCATCGATGATTTTCGAGGAAAGTGTGGGTCTATTTTCTTAAACAGAAAAGTGATGTTTTCTTAACATTTAAACAATGGAAAGCTTTGATTGAAAAGCAGACAGGAAAACAGATCAAGCGGTTGCGGACAGATAATGGCTTAGAATTTTGTGGAAGCGAGTTCAACGAATTTTGCAAGAATGAAGGTATTGCTCGACATCACACTGTTAGAATGACGCCTCAACAAAATGGTGTTGCCGAGCGCATGAACCGAACGCTTTTAGAGAGAGCTCGATGTATGATCTCCAATGCTGGGTTGACAAATGATTTTTGGGCGGAAGCTATCGCCGCAGCATGTTATATTGTCAACCGCTCACCGTGTTCACCGATCAATTTCAAGACTCCTGAGGAAATTTGGTCAGGTACTCCTGCTGATTACTCCAACTTAAGAATATTTGGGTGCCCAGCTTATATGCACGTAAACGAGGGAAAGTTAGAGCCTAGAGCTAAGAAATGTATTTTTCTCGGTTACGCTTCAGGGGTAAAAGGATATAGACTATATAATCCTGATCCCAAGTCACCCAAATTTATAATTAGCAGAGATGTTACATTTGACGAGTCTTCTATGTTACATCCTTCAAAAGAGTCTATTAATTCTTCTAATCAAGAAAAGAAGG
The DNA here is from genome assembly GCA_027422505.1 of Craterostigma plantagineum. Lineage (NCBI taxonomy): Eukaryota > Viridiplantae > Streptophyta > Magnoliopsida > Lamiales > Linderniaceae > Craterostigma > Craterostigma plantagineum. Next base: position 13,137 of record JAPQWV010004850.1, read on the forward strand.
ATAGTTGTACACAGCGAGGTGGAGCTCGAGATCAACAAAGATCCTTCAGATGATCCTGCTACGAGTTCAACAGATCAGAATGAACCAGAACCTGATTCAGATCCTGTTGAAGATGAAAGCCCGAGCAGGAATATTCTATAGCCAGAGATAGGGAGAGACGGGAGATTCGACTACCACAGCGGTACGTAAATTTAGTTTCGTACGCTTTATCAGTGGCGCAAGAAACAGGTGGAGGCGACGAACCTTCTACCTATTCGGAGGCAATAAGCGATGTTAATTCTGATAAGTGGCTGGTAGCGATGAATGAAGAAATGGAGTCTCTACACAAGAATGGAACGTGGATTCTTGTGCCGCCGCCGAAGAAAAAGAAAATAGTCGGATGTAAGTGGGTCTTCAAAAGAAAGAAGGTTTATCTGGTTCGAACGATGCAAGGTATAAGGCACGATTAGTCGCGAAAGGCTATAGTCAGGTACAGGGTGTGATTTTAATGATGTATTCTCACCTGTTGTTAGACATAGCTCTATTCGTGTATTACTTGCATTCGTTGCCATGTATGATTTGGAGTTAGAACAGCTTGACGTCAAGACAGCGTTCTTACATGGTGATTTAGATGAACAGATATATATGAAGCAACTCGAAGGCTTCATAGTTGAAGGAAAAGAAGACCAAGTTTGTCTACTGAAGAAATCCTTATACGGATTAAAGCAGTCTCCAAGACAGTGGTACAAACGTTTTGATTCTTTCATGTTGGGTCATGGTTTCTCCAGGAGCAAGTATGATAGTTGTGTTTACTTCCGGAAGTTAAATGACAGTTCGTTCTTTTATCTATTGTTATATGTTGATGACATGCTCATTGCGGCTAAGAATCTTGCAGAAATTCACCAGTTGAAGGCCTTATTGAATGGTGAATTTGAAATGAAGGATTTAGGAGCATCTAAGAAGATTCTTGGTATGGAGATTAGACGTAATAGAGGAGCTGGTAAGTTATGCCTGACCCAGGAAAGTTTCCTCAGAAAGGTTTTGGAGAGATTTGGCATGAACGATGCCAAATCAGTCAGCACTCCTCTTGCTAGCCATTTTAGGCTAAGCGTTGCTCAGTCACCATCATCAGATGAGGAAGAAGCGTACATGGCACGAGTTCCCTACTCGAGTGCAGTCGGCAGTATTATGTATGCAATGGTATGTACACGTCCTGATATTTCACAGGCTGTTAGTGTTGTTAGCAGGTATATGGCTAATCCAGGGAAAGAACACTGGCAAGCAGTGAAGTGGATTCTCAGATACTTGAAGGGTACTCTAAGCTTTTGTTTGGAGTTTGGAAGAAACAGTGATACTCTCGTTGGCTTCGTCGATTCAGACTACGCAGGTGATCTGGATAAACGTCGATCTCTTACTGGTTATGTGTTTTGTATTGGAGGTTGTGCAGTTAGCTGGAAAGCTACTCTACAGCATGTAGTGGCGTTATCTACTACTGAAGCAGATTACATGGCGATTACTGATGCGATCAAGGAAGCATTATGGTTGACAGGGTTAGTCAGCGAATTAACCCAGAATCAGGGAGTCATTACTATTTTCTGTGATAGTCAAAGTGCGATTCATTTGACCAAGGATCAGATTTATCACGAAAGGACTAAACATATTGATGTCAAGTATCATTTTATTCGTGATATCATTGCAGATAAGAAGGTGTTTATCAAGAAGATTAACACAAAGGAAAATCCTGCAGATTTGTTTACGAAGGCTCTTCCAGTTTCCAAGTTCAAGCATTGTTTGAACTTGATTGGTGTTTTAAAAATGGTGAACTAGCCCGTCGGGGCTATGGACGGAGGGAGACAGAGATAGTGACTAAAGGTGTTACTAATTAAGGTGGAGTAATTTTCGGAATCAAAAGCTCAAGGTGGAGATTGTTAGGTGAGCTTTTGACCATTCAACAAAAGCAGTTCACGTGGAAAAAGAAAATGTGAGGCGCCGAGTTATTTGGTCAAATAACAATGTGTATGAGTTTGGCAGACGTTGCTTATTCAAAGGAGCAGATATTTTATTTTCTTCAATTCCCACTGGAGATCAACGGCAAGAGTTTATCTATAAATAGACAGTGTTCGACGCAGAAGAAAATTGCCTCAGAGCCACAGGCCATATAAACCACCACAATATCGTCAGCGAGGGTTTATTCCTCGGTCACCTTTTCTATGATATTTCTTTGTAGCCTACTCCTAGTTGTGTAGCTGCTTTTGTACCACGTCAGTGTACGTGTCTGTAATATCTCCACATAATAAAGAAGTTCTACCCTCCGGCCCGTGGACGTAGGTCATTCTGACCGAACCACGTAAATCTCGTGTCCAATCCAAATTTATTTTTCGTCTCGTTTATTTATTATTGTCATTTTTCGGGCCAAATAATTATCGGGGATTTCCGCATATCCTAACAATATTTTTATTTGGAGTAAAAAAAATATATATATTTCTTGTCCAATATATGATTATGAATAGAATATGGGTTTATATTACAAAAGAAAATGCAAATGATAGGAATAATATGATATTAAGTCTATGCGGGTTTTGGAATAAGCATAACTAAACTAAGGCGTTCGGTTTATGTCGAGATCAATGAGTATTTGCCGAAAGTACGTAGACAAGCTGTGTGGAGCAATAAAATATAAAATTAGTTTCAGACTAATTGGAAAATATAAAAGATTTGTGGCTAATATAACCTAATAAAAAACTTGTACGGTGTTTATTTGAGGTTTTTTGATATCTCTATGTCGTACTCGATATCGTAACTACATGGCTTTGTTGTTTCATTTTTACGTTATTATACGTGGTTATATGTCTACGTAACTTCAACATTTCAAATCTTCAACACAACCCAAAAAAAGGACAGAATCATCATCATATCGTAAAACTGTGTCGGCTCGTTCTCCAAATAAAGATCCATACAAAATAGTGAACGTAGCATCTCACTTCGCCCGAAGAAAACCCTAATTCTATTTTAAAACATACAACACAGAAAACTAAACCGAATTTCCGATGTAATCTTCGTAATTCCTCTACATAAATAATTAACTTTGGTTAAGAAATAGCATAACCAAAAGCATAAATAAAGCCTGTGCCACTCATATAATATGACAACAGTCTGGCAAACTCATTGAAAATTATATGAAAAGATGGTTGCCAATATATCACCTTTTAATTTAAAATTCCTAGGCGTACGGCAGTCTATAAATGTTTCCCTTACACGCCTAATATCAGAAGTATATTCCTTCATTGTTAACATCTCCTTGTGTTAATTTCTATACGCGACAAGAAGATTAAATAAATGGATCAAGTCATAAATACATAATAATCTAACAACTGATGATATCCCATCAAACCGACAACAATAATGCATATGAACTCTCAAATGGTTGTATAGATATATATATAATATATATATATATATATATGTGTGTGCGTGTGTGTTTCTCTGCGATATCTACAAATCTCTCGAAATCTACTATATAACCTACACATTATACTGTAATATACGAAATATGGGTATATGCATCTCCTGCCAGTCAACATCCATTGCCACGGTCAAACTCATCCTCTACGACGGAAGATTGAAGGAATACGCCTACCCAATCAAAGTCTCGTACGTGCTTCAGGCCAACCCAGCTTATTACATCTGCAACTCCGGCGAGATGGGCTACGAAGAAGTCGTCCCGGCGGTCGGCGGCGACGAGGAGCTTCTCCCGGCCAGCTCTACTTCGCACTCCCCATGAACCGTATATCTCATAGGATCCGAGCTGAGGAGATGGCTGCGTGGGCTGTTAAGGCTAGCTCGGCTTTGAGCAGCAGTGGCAAGCATGCCGGCGGCGACTTAATGGTGGTGGGCGCCGGAGAAAACAAGGAGGTGGCCACTGTTGGCGACGGCGGTGGGGGAGGAGGAGGAGGGTGGCGAGGTTGACTGCTGTTGTAGAGTAGGGGTAGTTTAGGGATTGCCACTGTGTGACATGCATTGTTTTTCTTTTTTCCAATGCGTTGACTTACGGGGAGGAAAGTCCTCATCCCAAATCTCGTAAGTACCATTTGCAAGCATGATCATGTGATTTCTTTGTTTCGGTGACAATATTATGGATTAAATTCGCTTGAATGGATGAAATTATTCTTATACGAGGTAGTTGATTTGTTGGTTATGCTATGCTTGAACATTTCACATGCATGGAATGTTGGATGATATTGATTGAAGAAGCTTAGAATGGCATGATTAGATATATTCTGAAAGAGAGCATTTGCGTGGGTATTGTTCTTACACCATTTAGTTAAGGGAACAACCTAGGAAGTCTTGGGATAGCTTTACTAGAGTGTGGGACACCGTCGTATTAATACGGAATGGGACATCGTAAGAAAAGCAATATAGGGAACCCTAAACTAGGCTAGCTAGGCCAACCAAAGTGGGTCATTTCATTTCATAGTGAACCAACTAAGTGTTTCTTACACCCCAAAGAAAAAAAAAAGAGCTCGAGCTTAATGCCTTCTTGATACTTTTTCTTAATTTCGTTGAAGTGCATCATTAAAGAACTAATCGACAATTTTCATTTTTCGCTTACGCAAATCACATGATCGATAATCTTGATGTCTAAACACACATATAATTACACAAACACTGGCATGACAAACAAGAAGTTCCTAGGACCATAACCAATTTTGAACAAGTCTCCCATGTGTTTGGATTAATAGTTCCACATAAAGCATATTAACTAATTTAACTAATCATGCCAAACTCTTCCTCCGCATAACTAATCACGCCAACAAATATACTTGGCAAAATTATAAAAATGGGTCACTAAGTATACCATTTTTTGATTTTGAGTCACTATGTTTGCTAGTTACAAAACTAGATCACTAAGTATGTACATAGTAACAAAATTGGGTAACTAGTTACAAAACTATGTCACTAAGTATGTATATAGTAATAAAACTAGGTCACTAAGTATGTATACAGTTACAAATTTGGGTCACTAAGTATGTATGCTTAGTGACCCATTTAAATAATTTTCCCAATATTCTTTGTTTATTTATAAACTTTTCATTTATTTTTTTTTCGTTATTTATAAATCAATTTGTAACCAATTCGGGTATAGTCCAATATCAGCCCAGCCCAAACAAAGGAGAAATGCCCAATGATTGTAAGTTGGATTTAAAATACTGTGACATTTATTACATTTTGTCGGCACTGACACCAACGGAAAGAAAAAAATGGAAGCCTTGCGCACTACTCTGCTCGTATGCACATCACTGCTAGCCGCGACGAGTCGGGTCGAAGCGAATCCTCCGGTCAAAACCGACCCGGCCGAGAGTATCTCGAGGCCCACAACCAAGCTCGAGCCGAGGTGGGCGTGGCGCCACTCAAGTGGAGCCCACAGCTAGCCGAGCTGGCGAGCCTCACGGTGCGCCTCCGGCGAGACAAGAACAACTGCACCTTCGCCGACCTGACGAGGAGCAAGTACGGAGGCAACCAGCTGTACGCGGGAGGGTTCGTGGAGACCCCACGCGCCGCCGTGGAGAGCTGGGCTGCGGAGAGGAGGAACTACGACTACAAGCACAACGCGTGCACGGACGCGCAGCGAAGGTGCGGCGTTTACACGCAGGTGGTGTGGAGGAAGACGGCGGAGGTGGGCTGCGCTGGGGCGGCGTGCGTTGGAGAAGGAACGAGTTTGACGGTTTGCTTTTATAACCCGCCTGGGAATATTGTCGGAGAGAGACCGTATTAATAAGAGAATAAGTAGCTATTGCTTGCAATTAAGGTTTGATGATGGCCAATTGTTTTTTGTTTCCATTTGTGTTCGATTTAAAAGCCGCATTTCTTGATCTTTGTTTGTGCTCATCTTAGTAGTGAAAAAAAAAATGTAGGTTTCAAAAATCGCAAATGTAGGTCTCCTCTCATTCGTCATCGTCGTCTCTTACAGCGGATAAGAATGACGTTGTGATTAGTCAATCATTTTAATTGCTAATGATGACGATGACTATTAATAAAAGTCAATGTACTCATCTTACACGGAATTTCCTCTTGTTATAACGAACTCACCAGGAAAGTCTTAATTAAACCCTTCTCTTCGCTTATAAATTAAGAAACCCCCTTCACCATATAATTAGTCAAATTCCTCATCGTCTCTCGCCCACTCTCTTTCTCTATATATATACATAGAGAGACCCTAAACATCATCATTTCATAATAAAACTCATATGATCAATAGAAGCAACGCCTTGCTAATATTACTATGAGCAATAATATTCCTACTTCTTTAATCGACGCTTCGTTAGCTCTCTTCAAGCTCACCATCTCTTCTCCTAATCCGTGGCCCTTTTCTGTTCTTCTCTTATAACAAAGATATACAATCAATCGTCTTTTTTCTCCGAGGGAAAAATAGAAGATTTGATATCTCATTATCTTGCAGCCAAAACGTATTCAGCAAAAAACAGAAGAAAAGCATGCCCCACATAAATTTCCACCGGCGCCACCATGGAATCCCTAGAGGACACGTGGCGGTCACGGTGGGCCCAGCGCATCGAAGGTTTGTTGTCAATGTGTCGTACGTCAACCATCCTCTCTTTACGGGTCTCTGCTCAAGGAGGCAGAGGAAGAATACGGTCGGATTACTGCCGGATGGTCCGATCCATTTACCCTGCCACGAGGAAGACTTTTGCCGGGTCTTGGGTTCGATAGAACAAGAAACGGCGTCGTATCATCACCACGACGATGACCATCGTCATCATCATCATCATCATCAGTTATTGTGCTTCAAACCTCTGATGTAATAGCGTTGACTCGGCAAGGGTCTCAGCTAGTCGAGGGTAGAACCGTCATTTCCATGTTTGTATAAATATTTGTTTGTTTTCTACGTTACAAAGTGAACAGAGGATTGTGTTTGTGTTCGCGTGTAATAAATTTCAAAATCTAATCACAAATCTCTAATCGTATTACGTTCACACAATATTTTAGGCTTTTTAAATAAAATAGTGCAATTTTAATTAAAATTTAATAAAACGGGGTTATTTCGTCTGAAATTAATAAAATAGGGCAAAATGCGACCATTAAATGCGACGCCGCGTCTATTAGACGCGACGATGACGATTTTAATATATAATACTGATTTTTTCTACTCCATATTAGAAAAATACGTCATTACAACAAGTGTTCAAACGTCATCGTCGCGTCTAATAGACGCGTCGTCGCATTTAATGGCCGCGTTTTGCCCTATTTTATTAATTTCGGACGAAACCCCATTTTATTAAATTTTGATTAAAATTGCATTATTTTATTTAAAAAGCCCAATATTTTATTTGGCCGAATAAAATAGAGTCATGTCAACACTTTCACACCGTTTCTACTTGCATCGTCGAATTTTTCTTTATCATTATTGTTTTCCTCGTGTTCATTACCCATATAACACGACATGCAGCAGAAGCAGTAGTTTTCATAGAGATATTTCCAATTTATTTCCTTCATATGATTTTTAAAAATAATGTGATACATATGGTATGGATAAGAAACTTAAGTCGATTCTCACCACGCAATTGCTTTGTAACGAAAGAAATCGTCGACATGCAGAAATAATAATATCCTCTATTTACACATTGGCCCATCGAAAGCGGGGATATTCCAATAGTTACAGAATGGGCCCATCAGCCCATTTACAAAGTATATAGGGTTAGTTTTATCTCTTTCTCCTTAATTAGGGCTTCGTATTTCTGCCGCAGAGAGAGAGAGAGAGAGAGGACGTCAAGCATTCCACCACCGACGAAGACAGTATGGTGAGTTTCATGAACTGTTATTGAGTTTTCTGAGATGCATGTTGTTGTTTATCGACTGTTGGGCAATTCATGACATCTTTAGCTGTCAGATCTAGAGGGAACAGGTTGGATAAATCTTAGAAGCCCCACCTATTTGAGGATTGTATTTTCTCTCATATGTTATTTTCATGCTTTGGTTCTTACGCCGCTTGTGTTCTACAGGCTCGGGGATTGAGGAAGCATCTCAAGAGGCTCAATGCACCTAAGCATTGGATGCGGACAAGCTCGGTGGAGCTTTTGTGAGTAATCAATCCTTCTTATTTTCCTCATCTTCAATGAATTATTCAGCTTAGATTTCCTTACATCTGTATCCTTCTTCAGGCACCCAAACCTTCGTCTGGGCCTCACAAATAAGGGAGTGCTTGCCCTTGGTTCTGATCCTTCGAAATAGGCTCAAGTATGCTCTAACATACCGTGAGGTCATGGCCATCTTAATGCAGCGCTTGTTCTTGTTGATAACAAGGTTCGCACGGATAAGACATACCCATCTGGTTTCATGGGTACGAAACTTTCAATGTGCATGATCTTTATTATCTGATTGCCGCTGTAATGAAAGCTACTTGACGATGTACTTGAGCTGATGATCTCTTCATGTTCCCGCCAGATGTGATATCGATCCCAAAAACAAGTGAGAATTTTCGCCTGTTGTATGACACTAAAGGTCGTTTCAGGCTACACAGTATCCGCGATGAAGAGGCTAAAGTATGACATGTTTGATCCTTCTTTACTTATACGCAATCTCCATTGTTTGATCTCTATCTGCCAACATCATGGACTGTTTTCTTACCAACGATTGTGCAGTTTAAGCTGTGCAAAGTCAGGGCAGTCCACTTTGGCAAGAAGGCAATCCCATACTCAACACGTACGATGAAGGACCATTCGCTACCCCGACCCAATAATCAAAGCCAACGACACGATCAAGCTCGATCTTGAGACGGGAAAGATCGTCGATTTCATCCAGTTTGACGTTGGGAACGTTGTGATGGTCACGGGCGGTAGGAACAGGGGACGTGGGGTAATAAGGAATCGAGAGAAGCATAAGGGATCTTTTGAGACCATACATGTCCAAGATGCCACTGGGCATGAGTTTGCCACACGTTTGGGGAATGTGTTTACGATTGGCAAAGGTGCAAAGCCTTGGGTTCCCTTCCTAAGGGGAAGGGATTAAGCTGTCCATTATCGAAGAACAGAGGAAAGGGATTGCTGCTCAAAATCCGACAGCTTAGGTTAGGGGATATAAGTCTCGACATTATGCAAATTCCTTATCTTGTTTTGGATTTTCTTGTGGTTTTTGGAATTTTGTTGCCTTATTGATGTTAATGTTTTTTGTCGGATGATTCTCATAAAATTTCCTGAATGAATTTTCAGAAATTATTCAAATGTTAGGTGATATTTTTTTATACCTTTGTTAGATTCTTCAATACCCATTCTAAAAATATAGGTGAATCTACAGAAAAATACCATAAAAAATTTGCAAGTCAATAACCATGTAAGAAAATTTTTTGTATAAGTACCCTTTTTTGCATGTTATACCATATTTTCAGTCTTGACGTACCTTTTTATATGTGAGTACGTACCACGTCACGCGTTTATATGGTACGTATATCGTTTCTCTATGCTACTTAATGTGTTATATGTACATTTCTCACTGTATTATGTACCACAATACCGTTTTTATGGTACCTAAATGTGTTATATGGCGTACATTGCGGCGGACGCGGGTACCAATATGCGAAAATTTTATTCTAAACCTACAATATAAAAAAACAATGACATGGTACTGCTTGTAATTTTTCTTAAAATTGGTTATTTTTTTGTAAATTTCCCAAAATATATTAATAACAATTTACTTTCGAAATAATACTTGGAAATTGACGTTTTGGGGGAAAATCGATCTTTATTTCAATTCAAGACTTGCTCGTTGGTGACTTGACTGATTGTCACGTCTGAAGGGTGGCACATTTTGTTTTACAGAACCCATTTTTTATTTTTTATTTTTTTTTTTGTGAGGTTAAATAGGGGGGTTTGTAATATAAGACAATTCCTAATTCTTCCTCGTCATCCCAGGAAAGTCTTCGATTACTTGACTGCTCTTCTCAAGTTTTGATTGAATTTCAGCTGTTAAAAACGATGACGTCCTCAAATCAATTCTCTCAACCACATGAGAAATGCCAGAACCCTCCTCGCCGTTCGATCTTTCGATTGCCACGCGTTCAATCTCCACCGTTCATCCGAAGCTGATAGGCGAGCCACATTCAGCTCAGCAATCCCTTCTTCACCACGGCGCGTCATATCCGCCAGCTCCGCGAGCCCGGCACCAGGTGATTAGTGCTTCTTCTACTGCATTCCCTCTCCTTTTGGGGGGTGTTTAAATTTTGCCGCTTTTTTTTTCTTTAGATTCGCACATTTCTGGGCGTTTTGTTGTTTGATTCCACTTTGTTGTTAGATTATAGCTGCATTTGATGGGTCAATGGAAGTTATCTGCCTTCGTATAGTTTTTTCTTCCCCTTACTCTATCTCTTAAATTGTGAAATTACTGACTATTCATGTATCTTAACCTATTTCGTTCGATTTTTTGAGTGAAGAATGAAGACGTGTAATTGAATTCGTTCATCCATTATGTTTTGGGTAATACGTGGATGGTGAGAAAAATATGTAAATTATTTTTGACAAAAGGTATGGATCCGCCGCCCACAGTGAATTGGGGTATCCGAATTGTGGCCGAGAAGAAAAGCGTTCGTCATCGAACGATTTGGGAGATACGTGAAGACATTGACTCCTGGAATCCATTTGTTGATTCCTTTAGTTGATAAGATTGCATATGTGCATTCCTTGAAAGAAGAGGCCATCCCAATTCCCGACCAATCCGTGCTATTACAAAGGATAACGTCAGCATCCAAATTGATGGAGTACTATGTCAGGCATGTAACTAATGTTTTATGAGTATGAATTGATGTGTGGTGTGGTGTGAGACTCTTTCTCTATGAAAGTAATTTTTTTGACATTTTTCAAAATTTCCCCTTGTTTTGTTTGCTGAAGATAGTGGGCCTAAGCTGGCATCCTATGGAGTTGAGAATCCGATGTATGCAGTGATTCAACTTGCTCAGACAACTATGCGAAGTGAGCTCGGCAAGATCACTCTTGACAAGACTTTTGAGGAACGTGACACGCTCAACAATAAGATAGTGGTGAGTAATTTTGCTGATTTGTTAGCGACGGCAAAACCTCTTGACAAGATCCACTCTTGTCAAAAGTGTGGAACATTCTTTTCGCGATGGTGCTTCCCAACAGTAGCCACTTTGTGCAGATTGCAATTAATGAAGCTGCAAAGGATGGGGATTGAAATGTCTTCGTTATGAATAAGTTGGTTCAATTATTGTCACTCTATCTTTTTCCCGTTTCTATTCACCAATTAGTGCTTTTTTTAATACTTTTCAAATGTTCTTGATTTTCTTTAACTTCCCAGGGGATATATCTCCTCCGCGAGGGGTGAGGGTGCTATGGAAATGCAGCTGAAGCAGAGCGCAAAAGGAGAGCCAAGTGTTAGAATCAGAAGGTTAATAGGTAAGTACATGGGATGCATGATAGACTAATCACGCCTTAAACAACATGAGTTTGTGATTTTTGTTACTTTTTTTGAGGTTATCCCATTGATTCTCACTGTGTTAGGATTCATCAGCTGTAAATCTTGCAAGTCTTGATGATGTTCTTATTATGGTCATAAAATTAGCGTGCTTCAATATACAGGAGAAAGGCAGGCAAACATAAATATCGCAGATGGAAAGAAAAATGCAGTGATCCTCGCCTCTGAAGCTGCAAAGCTGGACCAGGTCAATCGAGCTCAAGGCAAGTTACAAAATGAGTGTTGAAAAGTTTCTCTGAGTTACAAAGATTTCTACTTTCCTCTTCATTAAGCAAACCGTTCGGGTCCATAATCAAATTCCCTCCCATTGTGATATATTATAGTGAAGCAGAGGCTTTCTTGCTAGAGCACAAGCAACTGCAAAAGGAATTGACATTGTGTCACGAGCCCTAACAGAAAACGGGCGGCGTGGAGGTGCTTCTTTATCTAATACCGAGTATTAATATATTTAGCAATCGACATAGAGTGCTTCTTTTGCAGGCTGCTAGTCTTAGAGTTGCTGAGCAGTATATCCACGCTTTGGTAAAATCGCCAAGGAGGTAAAAATGTGTTGTTCTAGCTTTATGTACCCATGAATTCAACTTTGGAACCTTATAGATTCACCAGTGATGTCAAACTTAACGGTTCATTTAGGGAACAACGGTGCTTCTTCCTTCTAGCGCTTCTAGCCCGGCAAGTATGATGGCCAAGCCCTTGCATATACAAGAGAACTTGGTCGGTAAGGATTCAGACAAAGGATTTCACGGTATATCCTCAAAGCGCTGGAGCAATAGATGGCGACCAAATCGAATCTTCATCAAAAACTCGACCCTGATTCAAAACGTCGGCCCTCCTATGGATATTCCGAGCAAGATCACCATGGAAAACCCGTTTTCTCTCTTCAAAAGCCAAGACAAGAATAACAAAATTGATAAAAGAGAAGGGAATATGGTGGATGTTCCTTTGGTTGTTAAGGTTTTGCCTCAAAAAGTTGTTTTTGGCTTTAGTTAGAAGAGAGAGAGAGAGAGAGAGAGAGCTTGTTATTGTTTCCACTTCAAGTGATGACTATTAATGCAAAATCTCATAAACAGAAACTTAAATAACGTGAGGACAGCTGATTCAATTATGCATTATTTCCATTTTTGTCAAAATGTGTAATCATACGATTGACGGGATTATATTATGATAATTGTTAAGTCCAAACCACTACGAACAACAATGTCGTTGTAGTATAGTGGTGAGTATTCC
>JAPQWV010004851.1:0-25828 GCA_027422505.1 Craterostigma plantagineum
TGATGTATAGTTTGGATAAGGGGGGATTTATGTAGATTTGCCTAAAATAAATTAAGATTCATAACTTAAATTTGAAGTAATTTCGCAATATCAACAAAAGTTTTTGCATAAGTAACATAGCCCAGAAAGCAGGCCCATCTACTAAGTCTGCAGGCCCATTGTCATGTTTATGTTGTCTAATATGGCCTGTTTCCTTGAAAAGATCGAATATAATATTCTCAATATTCTGTCAAATCACTATTAAATAAAATTCGAGAAGGGTGTAGAATATTCTACGATCATACAATAGCAGATATTTTTTTCTCCTATAGATAAATTGTATTCGGGCCATGGAATAGGTTAGGTGTTTGGTATATCCACCACGAACAGAAGATAACAAGTTTTAGGTCAAGCGTTGGAAGTTGCACCGCCGTATTTATTATGAGTTTAAAATCAATATTAAATAACAATATTATTTATTTTTATTATTATCGTACTTCAATAATGCAAATTGCTTTAGGGCTGACGCGGTTTTGTGAAATTCTATATAAGCAGCTCGTCGCTCGTCTTTTCGTTCATCTCTCTTATCATCAACACCAAAAGAGCATTCTTTTCTACGAAAGCTTCCCGATCGTTTTACTGTCAAGTGTCAATCAATGTAAGTTTTTCAGTTTTATCTTCCGATTATCATCCCTCGCTTATCCTATTCATGTATAAGAATTAATGTTTGTGAATCGGTCCTCTGTGATTTGGATTTTTATTTTGTTGTGTTGATGATTCTAGGGTAAGCTTTTGCTAGATCTGTCTCTTCGTTTATATAGATCTCAGCTTTCATCGTCTGTTTTATACCTGATCTAAAGCTGCGTCTGTGATCTGTTCTTCTAGTCTGTTAAAAGGTCCTTGATGCTTCTTCGACAAAGTGCTTAATCGTTGTGTGAAAAGCTAATAGTCGATTGGATTTCTATGCTATTGAAATCCGTCGTGACCTTGGTTTTCGTCCATTTGCAGAAATTTTGTTCCGTTTGAACCTATAAGATTGGTAATTCTGACGTTGTATTCGCATAATTGTGTTGGATCCGTGGTCTTTGTGATACTTCATCCATTACTTGGTGTAAAATCGTTGGTTATATATAGCATAGCTTACAAAGAGCTCTCTGAATATACAGATGCAGATCTTGTGAAGACCCTCACTGGCAAGACAATCACCCTTGAGGTGGAAAGCTCCGATACCATTGACAACGTCAAGGCCAAGATCCAGGCAATGAAGGGATCCCACCTGACCAGCAAAGACTGATCTTTGCAGGAAAGCAGCTTGAGGACGGACGTACCCTTGCTGACTACAACATACAGAAGAGTCAACACTCCACTTGGTCCTTCGTCTCGTGGTGGCATGCAGATCTTTGTGAAGACCCTCACGGGCAAACCATCACGCTCGAGGTGGAGGCTCAGACACCATTGACAACGTAAAGGCCAAAATCCAGGACAAGGAAGGAATCCCCCCGGACCAGCAGCGTCTGATCTTTTGCTGGCAAGCAGCTCGAGGACGGGCGTACGCTTGCCGACTATAACATCCAAAAGGAGTCAACCCTCCACTTGGTCCTTCGCCTCCGTGGTGGTATGCAGATCTTTGTGAAGACCCTCACCGTCAAGACCATCACCCTTGAGGTCGAAAGTTCAGACACCATTGACAACGTGAAGGCGAAAATCCAGGACAAGGAAGGTATCCCACCTGATCAGCAAAGGTTGATCTTCGCCGGGAAGCGAGCTCGAGGACGGGCGTACGCTGCCGACTATAACATCCAAAAGGAGTCAACCCTCCATTTGCCTTCGTCTCCGTGGTGGTATGCAGATCTTCGTCAAGACCTCACCGGCAAGACAATAACCCTTGAGTCGAAAGTTCAGAACCATTGACAACGTCAAGGCCAAGATTCAGGACAAGGAAGGGATCCCGCCTGACCAGCAGAGGCTTATCTTCGCAGGAAAGCAGCTCGAGGATGGCCGAACCTTGGCAGACTATAACATCCAAAAGGAGTCTACGCTCACTTGGTCTTGAGTTGAGAGGAGGAATGCAAATCTTTGTCAAGACTTTGACGGGAAGACCATAACTTTGGAGGTGGAGAGCTCGGACACATCGACAATGTTAAGGCCAAGATTCAGGATAAGGAGGGTATTCCCCCCGACCAGCAGAGGCTTATCTTTGCAGGCAAGCAGCTTGAAGATGGTAGGACCTTGCTGACTATAACATTCAGAAGGAGTCTACGCTTCACCTTGTCCTTCGTCTTCGTGGGGATTCTAAGTGATAATTTGCTCTGTGTTATATTTCTGTTTGGTGACACAATAGTTTGGGTTGGTGCGTTTGTGTGGGGAGTTAATGGGGTATAAAATAATGGCTTAGGATGTGTTTTGTGAGTCTGTTATCGTGCTACTTTTTCTGTATCATACTCCAGGTTCTATGGTTGTTATGAGACAAATTCCAGAATAAATTGATTACGAAAACCCAAAATAAAATAAAAATTAAAGATCCAAGTGAAAAAGAAGGTACCTAATTATTAGAAATTGCATTCCGTTCCACGTCTCAGGACAAAAAATATAAGAGCAATCCCTTCATAAATCATACATCAAAAGTTTTGCAGCACATTATTGTTGTATATTATCTCCATTTACATGTAAAACCCGCACTGCTTCGCTTGTCCGCCGCTGTAAAAGCCACAAAACTACCGTACCTGAGAAGACACTTCACTGTTTCGCCTGTCAAAATTGATCGGAATCGTTTCATTTGTCCATTGATACACGAGCTGTAATGTTTTCTGAGGAGACGCAGAATTATAAAAGGAAAGAGTTTGAATCACCTGAGAATACAAGAAAGTCCCAAGAATTGCAATCGCAGCTCCGAGAGCATTTATAGGTTGAACGGGCGTACGGAAAATGATGATGGAAGAGACAATCACGGATATGCGTTTCATGGTATTTCCAATGCTAAAAGTCAAAGAGATATCTCGTCCAACGACATGTAAGAGACTGATTGTATAGGTGGTAGAATACACTTTGGGCGGCCATCCACCTATTTTTAACATACGTTTTTGCACAACTTTATCTCATAATCTTCCTCAATCTAAGGCGTCATACGAAACGAATGCCGGACTTCAAAGTTAGGCGCAAAAGCATGCCTAACTTTACCAGATTCAAGCTTAACTCGCATAGTACAAGAAAGAATAGAAGGTGTGGTAAGTTCATGTGATTTACTTACAATATAATCTGTGGTCCAATCTGAGACATGGCTTGTTCGAACCCCACGGCCCACATCTTCGGTCCCTCGACGGCGATGGCGAACGGCGTGAGTATGACGAGAGAAGCATAGAAAGGCAAGCATAGTAGTTCATCCCGCTAACTGATTTGCCCTTCATGCCTTTTGGAAAATATGTTGCGGAAAACGAACGCTAGATTCGATATCATGGCCCCCATAAAACCTGATATTGACAGAAAACTACCTATCTTTAAGAAAGAAAAAAGGAAGAAGAACCTTCACAGCTTGCTCCTCATTACCAATAACCACAAGCTTCCAAAGACAAAGCTACCTAATTCTCTGAGGTTTCATGTGACTCCAATCAAGTCCTCAACCCTCATCAAGATTAGCATTTCACGTAAGAACCGAGTTAAAAGAATATGCTTTCGATAGTTTTACAGCGTGGATAAGCAGATGATTAATTATGGCAATGGGGTTTTACTTACCAATCATGTTGAAGTTGAGCTCAGTGAGAGCTGCTAAAACCACAGCCACCGATGATGGGAGAAGGGATAGATAAACAGATGGAGGAAAGTTTCTCCTAAGATGAATCTCGAAACGAGGACGCTAAAAGCTGGCTCGCCGCTCTTGATTATGTGAGTGAAGGAAACGGCCCCTTCGACATACTCACGGTAGCTGCCACGTGCCCAATCGTATGTGCAACTGCAACCTATAAACGCCATGAAATTACCTCAATCGCAGTAAAAATATCATTCTTTTTTTCTTCTTTTTAGAGAGGTAAGAAGCCAGGCAAAAAGACAAACTCCCACGAACAAAGACCACAAATCCAGAAAACCACATAGAAACGGACAAAATCATTGTTAAAGTAATAAGACTTTTGTCGATTGACCTACATCAAGACATTGGAAAAGAAAGGGACACACCCATATCATATCACAGAACGAGAACTAAGAAAAAAAAGTTGATAAATCTCACCGGGAAGAGGCTCTTCAAAAAATCAAGATCGGTCTTTGGAAACTCGGCGATCCTCAGAGCCCATGAAAACAGCATTATCAAAGATCCAGCGGCGAGCGAAAGAGTGAAGTCAGCCATGGAAAAGGGTAAGCATTCAGCACCTTCTTGTTGTAAATGTTAAAGATGACATTCAAACCCCACCAAGTCGCAAAGTAAACGCCGATCTTAAGCTTCCTCGCCGCCTCGGATTTCGACTCCGCGGCGGGCTCTGAGTGGTCGGCTGCCTCGTAGGCCTTACAGGTCGCCGAGATCGAGTTGTCTCGCCTCGCCGAAAGGGTAAGACTTAACCCTTGACGCGATCCTCGAGACATCTAGAGGCTTAGAGAGGGGAAAAGCAGATGTCGGAAGATCCTTTCTTGTAAGAGAGGTTAGGGGCAAATTAATCGGATCGCCACCAAGAATCGCTCTCCTTTTCTGTAGAGTAATACCCGAGCCAACGAAAAGGGTTGGCACCTTAAAGAAGACGAGATCATAGTAAAGGTCAATTATAAAGACTAACGGAAAGGGTTTTTGGTTTCGATTTCGAAGACGGGGTTTTTATTTTCCGCGACGGTAAGATGTTCAGAGCTCTCTGTAGAAAGAGCTTTGAACATGAACAACCTTGTGTGAAAAATCTTCTCAATCAGAAAGGAGGAACATGTATCACAAGATCAAACAACAGCGAATTACAGCCTGGTGAAAAAAAAAGAATAGATTCTATCGTCTAAATTGGTGATGATTCTGAGGACGAAATCTCTAATATAAAAAATTTTGGTTTGGTAATAAGGAGGATGGAAATATCGGTATGCTTTTGAGATCTCTGTTTCTTTTGGTAGAGGGTTAGGTGTTGAAATATTATTGCAACTGAGACGCATGAATATTGAAATGCTTTTACGAGGAAAAAGAGGTTACTGACTTTCATAGTTTGGTAAGTTAGGGTGGCGAAGAAGAAATATATATATATAATATAAAATATATATATATATATAATAAAAATATATCAAGTTTGCACTTTAAAAAAAAAGAAACAAAACCCGGCTCGTCCTATGTTGTATAGTATATCGAATTGTAATGAAAAAAAATCTGGGAGTAACAGCATTAAAATATAAAATAAAAAGACATTTCATTTGATTATTGAAGAGTTAAAAGTGAACTTTTTCTTGGGATTTCTTGGCATGTTGATCATCAAAATTCAATCGTGACGTGATTTTGTGCCGCTTGCATTCCAAAGTTGAAATCATTGCATTATCTTTTCCTTTTTAAATATTTTAATACTCAATCGATACTTAGAACTATGATGATTCTTATCGGCATCGTTTATACTGTACAATATTCAAATATTGCATAGTGCATCTCTTCTTAATTAATAACTGTCAACAAAGCAAGGTGGGGTTTCTTTGGGTAATCATTTCAATGCACAAGAATCATTTTTTTGAATTGTTTATTATTTGTCCACCTTCGCCTTTATCATGGGCTATTAGCTATTATACCCTCTTGAAACGGTATATTCTGAGGAAGCTAATAATGTACCATTTTATTTAATAATACAACGATTTCTTCTATTGCTCCAAAAAGTATATGGCATGGCATCATATGCTTACCAACATTCATATTTACAACAACACTAAAGATTTAACCAATCAATAACGTATCCAGACGTAGAAATAACGGATCGACGGGACTTCACATACAACTTGAAGCCATGACATTTTATTATATCATGTAAGAAATTGCTGAGTAACATAGTCGCTCAAGAAAAAGTTAAGTATAAGCATACAATAATTAGTTTCTAGGCACAGTATTTAGATACCTACCTACTAGCTTATCTCGTTCGCAATTAAAAGTCAAGTTCCAAATTTGATGTACGGACAAGCAAATTAAATAACAAGATGTCAATAGGCAACTCTACATCCATATTATGTCTATATGCTTCCAGGGCCGGTTTTTCAATTTAGGTGGCCCTGTTCTTTATAATATATGAAGGCCTAATAAAAATATAAATAATTATTACCAAAAAATAAATATATAAATAAATACAATTTAATATTTATTGTACTTTTCTTCATTTTAATAAATTAGGGAATATGAGCTCACGAAATAGTAATTTAAGGGTATACAATGTGTTAATTTCAACATTATTTTATTATTGCTAAAATTGTCTCTAAATATAAAAAAATTAAGGGTATAAGACATGTAAATAAAGTTTGCAATTTGGGAACTTAACCCAACCTCAAGAATTGACTAAATATTAAAATGCATCAGTATATAAAAAATAGATAAAATACTAATATAAGATTTCGAACCCAGCTCTAGTAGAACTAAAAATTTACGTGTAAGCATCCACTAGCCCAAGTGCATTTTTAGTTATTCTTTATATATTACATACTAGATTTCAGTTAAGGGATAATTTATGTATTGGTAAAGTCCCACACCGGTTGTTCCGCTGAAATGGTTTGTAAATGATTTCTATATAATAATGAATAGCTACGATTCAATGTTCAATGCGAGGCCCCAAATTGTCTGTTGGGCCATGCATTGCTTGCTAGGCCCTTTTTGCATACTTAAAATACTTGACCAGAAAATGTGGCCCTCAGTTTTGTGTGGCCCTGTGCTACGGGCCTGGATGTACTCGCCCAAATCCGGCCCTGTATGCTTCACATGCATCATCATATCATCATCAATATCGGGCTTCACACCATCTCCGTCAATGCAATGACAATGAAAATGAAAGGGACACTCACCCTAAAAAAACAATGGTAATAGGTAATTCTACGCTATAAATCCCCAACCCATGAATTAAATCAAGCAAAGAAAAGAAAAAAAAAAAACCCACCTTTTTTTTTTTCGTTAACTAATTAGCTATGTCCTCTGATAAAACAATAAGCTGCTGGCCATGGTAGCCACCTTCTTAGCTTTGGTGGGCCTTATATCAGCCTTCCAAGTCCATGCGACGACCTCTTCGTGCCAACCACAGATAGAGAAAATGAAATGGAGGTTTTGTAACCAATGGTTTAGCAATCCCTACTCATTTAGGTAAGTACTTTTTATATATGAGATGTTTCATTCGTTATCTTTTTCGATAAATTATATTACGTTCGAAAAGGGGACGGCGACGAGCAGCAGCAGCCACCTTTCTTAGCAGAATGTTGCTTTGTGGTGGGGAAGATAGCTCGCCGTGCAGATGCGAGCACATGGTGAGTAAGTATCATAGTAGCAGTTCGAGTTACATGCAGCAAGTCAAGAGAAAACTGATCCTCCAAGGAGATGTCAGTGGAAATCGCCCAGCCCAAGCAATGCTCTATATATATATAGCCCAAACAAAGAAGCAGTGATCGTCACACACATGATATGTATATAGTATATGTACGTTATGAAAGTTGAATAAAACGTTTTGCTTCGTATATATAGTTCACCGCCAGGGTTGTATGTACTGTAAAGTGTTCTCGCCTAGTCCTGTCGGTGGTCGAATTTGATGCTCTGTTCTTGTTCCCTTGGTTGATCTTATAACGAACTGTAAACTGAAGATATACAAGCTATCTCACAGCTTTAGTTACGTAGCTCACCCACCGCAGATTTGAGTTTGAATTGCCGAGGATAGATCAACCGTGTGTTTTAATGTAGTTCTGAAAAAGAATGATTATAGATGATGATGATGAACTAAAAATGATGCTTTTAATCTTTAGATCCATTTAAGAAGCTTGTTAAGCTTTATCTAAGGACTTAGGACATGCATGAACCTTCTGTAGTAATATGCATTTGCGAACATGTTGGATCTCTTCTGCAATGGTCAAGAAAAAAGTTTACCTTCATCATCCTAAGAAGGGGGAAAGCAAAAAGTTGCAGACTTATAATTATAACATCATCAGGCACAAAAAAGAACACAGAAACTGCAGACCAAAACACAACCAAGAACCATCCTCAAAAATCAAGCTTTTGAGCTGAAAATCCAAGAATGAGATCTCTGATCTCATCGCCGAAGCTCTATCAACGCCGTCATACCATCTGCGTCTTTAACGGTGTGATCAGCTCTGCCCTCATCAGTCTTCGATCTTCGGTTTATCTCCTTCTGAGGCGGCCATCAAAAGCAGTATATCAACTGGGTGAATGTTTTGGTTCCAGAGAGCTTCCATTTTATCGTACGAGCCTTCCACGGCCAGCATCCCCATGTAGTTGAAGTACTGTAGTAGAAAATCACAACTAACTCAATTGCTTTGTAAGGTAAGAAATCAGCACGAAACAAACGTACTCAACAACTGTACAAGCAGAACTTCAGCAGCAGAATTGGTAATAATCCCACATTTCAACTCAATGGAAAACTTTCGAAGAACCAATAAATTAACCTGTTCAACATCGTCACGGTCGAAATCATCTCGCTTTTGGCTACCGTAAATGCCAGCGCCTTCAGCATCCACGCCGTTCTTACCAAACCTGAACCAGCATGTTGTTCTTGAGCCACAATCTGGTCCCAGCAGTTTCCTAGGGACGATCTTATTACACCATCGGAGATTATAGCCGCATTTTGCGAAGCCCACAAACTGATTGTTCAGTTCGGGAAGTGATGAGACTGGCTTGGAAACAGTTTGAGGCTTTAATGATTTCATGGGAAGTGAATTTGAATGGAGGATGAGTGTGGTTGATGAAGATGCCATCGTTTGGCTGTGATGGCTTCTTGATAATTTCTCCTGCTATAAGATATGGTGATGATTCGGGAAATTTCAACAAAGGCCCGTGTATTGCACGAATATCAATTTGGTCCTCCTTATTTCGCTTCACTGTCGATTGACGACGGTATCTTTTCAATTTTCAATCTCATCCCAAAATCAATTTTTTTAGCCTACAAGATGTGTAAAAGTGTTGACGTAAATATTCGACAAGCATATAGAAATCAAGATTTTCCACGCACTTAAGGGGGTGTTTGTTTCCGGTGATCCAACATCACGGTGATACTCACATCACCATGATGTGGATATCATCGTTATGTTGATCAAGGTGATATGTCATCATTGTATTTCTTTGGGTGATATTTCATTTTGGCATATCACTGTCATATTGGATTGTCTGTTTAATCGCAGTGATGTATGGGGTGATGTTGTGAAAATGTCATATTTAACCTTATGTATATTATGTAGTAAAAGTGTTTTAATATATTCAATTTGAGGTATTTAACGTGATAGTTATTAATATTTGAAAATCTAGTATTATTTTTAAGCATTAATATAAGCATGTTATATATAATCATCAATAGAATTATTATACTTTTTGACCTTAAATATAGATTTTTTAACCAATTATATAGTATAAGTATTTAACATGATTTTAAATTTAATTATATTATTTTGTGACATCTATAGAAAATACCCAATTGAATAAAAAATTTACAAATCGATACTATGTCAGAAAGTTTTACAGATAGGTACCAGTTTTACTGTTTGTACCAATTTTATCAGTCTCGCCGTACCTTTTTTATGTGTGTAATCGCGTACATTGTCACGCGTTTATATGGTACCCTATACGGTTCTATATGGTAGCTTAGTGCGTTATATATGACTTACAATTTTCTCAACATATTACGTACCAAACTATGCTGTTATAGGGTACCTAAATGTGTTATATGGCGTATCTGCGGCAGATCGGGTACCTATGTGCAAAAAATTATTCTATTAGGTACCTACATATAAAAAATATGACATGGTATGAATTACAAGTTTTTATGCAAATGATATTTTATGTGTAAAGACCCCTTATTTTTTAAGCTTCAATATTTATCAATTATTAATTATAAGTATTTTCTATAATCCTTCAACATAATTCTTTAATTTTTACATTCAATATAATTTGAAGATTTAAATATGTTGTTTATGTAATTTAAAATACGAGTAAGGGATATAAGGAATGAAAGTTAAAAGATAAGGATAATTTGTCCAAAGAAATATTGATACCCATCACGTGATAGAGGATCCCTTGCTTTTTTGGGGGTGATCCAAAAGCTGGAATATCAACCTGTTTTGATCACCTCGGTGATCCTCTATCGCGGTGATGACTCATCACCCACGCTAAACAAACGTGGTGATTAGGAAGCGATATAAGGATTAGGGTAACCACAATGGTGGTTTATATCTGTATCATATGTGCTTATTTGGCACTTTATATGACACACCACCATTGTGGATGTGTCATGAGCATGACATTTGTCATATTTATGATACTGTGTTATAGGAATATTAAATATTATGGAGGAGAGAGAATGAGGGAGTAAAAGAATAAATTATTATTTATAGTTGTGGGTCCGTGTTATAGTAGTGTTATTATTGTAGAAAAAGTAGAATAAAAGTGTTATAGAATAAAATATAGCAAAATATAGTGAAAGCTGATGGCAGTGTTATGAATGTGTTATTGTCGTGGACACCCTTATGGTGATGTTTTGGAGGATCACTCCAAAACAAACACTCCCTAAACATAATATTTCACTTCCGCTGCATGTTATCTTTGTGTAATTTGAGGTCTATCACTAAATAAATACTCTTTCTTGTCTCATCTCAAGTCTCAAACGATACTCATCAAGGGAGATATATAATGAAAATATCAAGAATCGATTATCAGGCACCACACGTAAATTAACAAGTCAAACCTTCTTAGCATCGTTTGAAGAAAAAAAAAAACTTCTTATCGCATAACTTACCATCCTTGGCAACAACAATCGAATCCAATCGAACTCTGGTTTCTTCTTGAGCCATGAAGCTCCACCACAACAAAATCATCAAAGCTCATCACGTATCATCACTGATACTAGCGATTCTCGCAATATCTGGGCTTTACACACAGAAAGCGCAAGCTTGAGAGCACCTTTAGCCCAGAGACGTACTACCACTTCTCCCCAGACAGGTCTCATGGCCTGTCTTGAATGTTCTCCACAAGCTGTTGATCTGCTGCCGTCGTTTGTCGGAGCTGCTTCGCCGGCAAACAATTCGATTCTTCAGTGGAAAGGCGCTTGTTTCTACGAAAACACTGCTTGGCT
The DNA here is from genome assembly GCA_027422505.1 of Craterostigma plantagineum. NCBI lineage: Eukaryota > Viridiplantae > Streptophyta > Magnoliopsida > Lamiales > Linderniaceae > Craterostigma > Craterostigma plantagineum. The sequence continues at coordinate 11,232 of JAPQWV010004851.1, forward strand.
GGTGTTTCACAATAATAGTGGGACAAAGTATGGCGGTGGTACTCTTCATATCAAGGCGAGTTTGCTGTTTCGTTTTTTTTCGATTTCGCGATAATTTTAGCTGGGTTTTTGCTGTTTACATGCGATTCTTCTCTAGCAGGTTGGTATGAAGAAGATTTGATTTTTAGGTTAATCAGTGTATTCTTGATGGGATTTCGATGTTTTGGGTCTGATATTAATCAGTACATTAGTTAGTTCCTATCCTTGAGTTGGTATCTGATGACGCCTGTAGAATTTCAAGCCTCTAAAAGTTTATCTGATAGCATTAGGTAGGAGAACCTGTTTAAGGTTGTTAACTCTTTTGGTGGTCTCCGATTCAATTATCTGATAAAAGTTTGGATAAAGTTCATGACAGTGATTAAGGTATTTAAATAGAGATTTTGAGTCATTAGCACCGAGAGGCTCCATTGATGTCCAATATTATTTTCTTGCGTTTATAATGCAGGTTAGCAAGGCACATAGCTGGACTTGTATGGATCTTTACATCTTTGCAACTCCTTACCGTGTAACGTGGGACTATTACTTCCTATCTCGCGAACACACCCTCGACTTCGACAAATGGGAATCAGAAGTCGAATACGAATACGTAAAGTTCACATTCACTCCTAAATCATTCTTTCCACAACGCACAACAATATTTCGTCTTCGAATAAGTTCTTAGCCTCCTTACCTCTCCTCTCAGGTAAAAAACAGGGGCGTATCGATCTTCCTCATGCAAGCTGGAATGTTAGGAACCCTCAAGGCTCTTTGGGAGGTTTTCCCACTGTTCACAAACTCTCAGTGGGGAGAAAAATCAAACGTAGCGTTTCTTGAAAAGCATATGGGAGCTAAATTCGACGAACGACCTCAGCCATGGGTCACCAACATCACTACCGACGAAATACATTCGGGCGATTTTCTTGCATTGTCTAAAATCCGAGGGCGGTGGGGTGGCTTTGAGACTCTCGAGAAGTGGGTGACGGGTTCTTACGCTGGTCATACTGCTGTCTGTTTGAGGGATTCCGAAGGCAAGCTTTGGGTTGCAGAATCTGGGCATGAAGACGAGGATGTAAGATTTTCTTCTATCAGAAAAAAGGGCAGTTTTAACGTGCTGAATCTTGATAAATCTTTGATCTTTTTAATAGGGAAATGATATAATTGCTACATTACCATGGGAAGAATGGTGGGAATTCGAGCTGACGAAGGACGATGCAAATCCACAAATAGCGCTCCTTCCTCTGCATCCCGACCTTTGGGCAAAGTTCAACGAACTGCTGCTTGGGAATACGCCAGAAGCATGGAAGGGAAACCGTACGGTTATCATAACCTAATATTCAGCTGGATAGATACGGTCAGTGGAAATTTTCCAGCCCCGTTAGACGCACACCTGGTAATTACAATTGGCCCTTTGCTCTGTTCTTACAATACTGGATTGTTGCGTTTCTTTTTTCATAACTTTTTTATTTTCACGTCCCTTTTTCTCACCGTGTACATAGGTGGCGTCTGTTATGACCGTGTGGACTCAAATGCAGCCCGCTTACGCAGGCAACATGTGGAACGAAGCACTGAACAAAAGGCTTGGAACAAAGGTTTTTATATTTATCGATTAACTCGACCGTTGAGCCTCCTTGTGAAGCTGAATGAAACATGATTATTACAAGGCTTGATTATTACTCCTCTTCGTTTTCTTTTTTGTCCCTCTTTGCAGAATTTGACACTTTCTGAAATCCTCGTGGAGGTCGAAAAGCGTGGATCGTCATTCGGGAAATACTCGCAGTGCCCGAACAAGACGATTGGGTCTACGAAGATGGGATATCAACTTCGTGCGTCGCGTTCGTCTTCGAAATGTACAAACAAGCCGGGCTTTTCGGCTCCCTTGCAAACTCCATTCAAGTGACCGAGTTCACGGTGAATTGAGCTAGAACATAACCTCATCATGCAATCAGTTATTTGTAGTGGTAAGGCTAAAGATTCGATTTTTATTACACAACTTAAACAGATAAAGGATGCATACTCGCTCAAGTTCTTCGAGGACGACTATAGTCGTCTGCCCAAGTGGTGCAACGATGGCGATGACGTGGCGCTTCCATTTTGTCAGATAAAAGGGAAGTACCGCATGGAATTGCCTGGGTACAAACACCATGGATCCTTATCCTCACATGAACGAAAGGTGTCCTTCGCTTCCGCCTGATTATTTAAGGCCAGATGGGTGCTGATGAGATCTCATGTTGTTATATCTCCTACACTAAGGGTTTCTATATAGTTTCATCTTCCAGGCTTGGACTACTGTATTTTTGTGGGTAAATCTTTGTGTATAGTAAAATCTGAAGAACATCAAGAAAGACCAAATACAGTCTAAAACTGTTGAATATTAAATTTGACAAGAAATAGTAAATTTGTCCTTGGCGTAGGTCAAATGGTCGATTCTCTGATATGGTTCCATGGAGTCGAATTGTTCGTTGCCAGTGGAATTTGATTATGGTAGTTTGTGTAGACTTAGAACTAATATGCATATTATGAATTATGATTGAACTAAATCAAAGCATAGATCGAGGACACCTCTAAACTTTCGAAAAAAAAGTAAAATTGGTCTTTAGTACGAAAACCTTGTTACACACACGACATTATTGTTCCCCAAATCCCCATGAAAGCCCTTCGTCGTAACATCGGAAAGAAGAATATCCTCTTCTCATGGCTGAAACCTCACCACCAGCCGCCGTTCATCTACACAATCCGCCGCCAGATGCACGATCCACCATTCTCTCGGAATCCCAAAAGTGCCCCTCTCGACGACGAAAATCCATCCAAGGGCTCGCCGGAGCTACCCTTCGACTTCATGTACTCTTATTCCGAGACCAGCTCGAAAGCGAAGCCCATCGGCTTCCGAGAACCGAAGCGGTTCTCTCCGTTCGGTCCGGGTCGGATCGACCGGAAATGGACCGGGACGTGTGCGCCTGCCGAGGGGGAGGTCGATAGGGAGAATTGGGCTATGGAAAGGGATAGGGTTTTGGGGCCGCCGTTGACCGAGGAGGAAGTCGCCGACTTGGTGGAGAAGTACCGACACAGTGATTGCGCGCGACAGATTAATCTCGGTTGGGTTATATGCTGTTATTACATTATTGATTTGAATTATCGATTGTATGTTCATGTCGTGAAGTTGGACTTTTTTATTCTGCAATAAGCAAACAACTTCAGCCTAAGATGTTTGAGAAAAGGTCTATATGGTGAAGAAAAGCTGTAATTTTTGACCCAATTTGATCGAAGGGAAGACTTTTAAGACTTTATAAATATAAGCATTTAAGCCTTTTGTTCTGGTCTTGTCTGCATATGTTGTGTCACAAAATCATGCATGATTTGTCTGGCTGAGAAAGAAAAGACCCAGAAATGTCCTAAACCTTCTCAAAGCCTATGATTTTCTATCTTCCATTAGGCATTCTTGAACCAAGTCATAGCTGATTCTGTTTTATGGATCTATATTGTGTGGTTGATTTATCGTCGTAATGACGTTGATTGCTTTCTATTCGATGAGAATTCGATATCTGCCAGGCAAAGGAGGTGTTACTCACAACACACTCGAAGAAATCCACAATCACTGGAGAAGGGCCGAGGCTGTGAGAATCAAGTGCTTGGGAGTACCAACTCTTGATATGGACAATATTTGCTTCCATCTCGAGGTACCTTAAGTAGTTCCATACCCATTTTTCGTTTAAATTCAGACAGAAATCACTTTGGTTGGCTAATGTGTGTTCCAGTGTGTGTTTGTAGGACAAATCTGGGGGCAAAATCATATACCGTCAGACGAATATCCTCTTGCTGCACCGCGGGCGTCATTATGATCCCAAGAGTCGACCCAAAGTACCCGTAATGCTATGGAAGCCTCACGCCCCTATTTATCCCAGGCTCGTGAAGAAAGTCATCGATGGCCTAACGTTTGAGGAAGCTAAGGATTTGAGGAACAGAGGCTTAATTCTCCTCCTCTGACGAAGCTCAGTAATTATCTTGTCGCCCTAATTCGTACTTCTCATTAAAACGGAAACAGAAACTTTTAGGGCTTAATGCTATGCAGCGAGGAACGGTGTGTACGTCAATGTCGTGGATAGAGTCAGAACTGCTTTCGAGACGAAGAGGTGGTGAGATTAGATTGCAGCAACGTGGGCGTGAACGACTGTAAGAAGATCGCCGTTAAATGAGAGTATGAGAGCATCTTTGCAAAGAAGCTTAAATCGTGAACTTTTTCTCTTATCGAATCTTGATCTCTCCTTTCTCTCTTGCAGGACATGGTTCCTTGTGTCCCTATCTTGTTCAAAGATGAACAAGTTATACTCTGGAGAGGAAAGAAACAGCTCGATTGTGAGAAGATGATGAGCAAGAAGATGGAAATATTGCCCAACCTCTTTGTTAGCTTTAGCTTTTTTTTTTTTTGTGATTAGAGATATTTCAGAATAAATTAGGAGAAAAGAGAGCACTCAAAGATATGTTGTGTTTGCCTTGTAGTCTGTAATAAATGAGAGAAAACGAGAAAAACCTTTGGCCATTTACTCCTCTATCAATAGTATGTTACCATCTCTTTACTCATACTAGGTTTTACTTTCATTGGTCTTAATGTACACATATGTATCTAAAAGATACACATTACATAGGGACTAATCATGACGACAAGGACAATAATACCTCTCCATCCAAGACAACCATGACCACAACATATATATATATGTGTGTATATAATATAAGTATATATCTACGTATATTCAAGTCTCAAATGAGAAATTTCTCCAACTCACTTCTCTTTTGGGCAAGACAGTTCGATCCAAACAAGAATCGATCCATATTTGATCTGATCTCACTTGTTCATCGTCGTCGTTTCGATGCCAGCTCCAAAATGCATGGGTCGAATTCACGACCTCTAGCTCACCGTGCCCAAAGCTTGCTTCTCGGAAAACAGACCACTCGGGCTGTGGATCCATGTACCTGCAATTATTTACATTTTTCTTTTCAGAAAAAATTTTCGAATCAATTTCCAAGTGGTCACGGAAATGGCTGGTAGAATGTTCGCAGAGAGGAACAAACACTTACCTGCTAGCCAAACCTTCTCTGTTGCCACCATCGCCAATAGTAATATGCACAGTTCCACAAGGATCTGATCTACCATTAAACACACGCTTCTGTTCATACGTATAGAAACCCATCATCAGTGCACTACTCTTAAGTTCGTGTGTGTGTGTGTGTGTGTGTGTGTGTTTTAAAGGTCAAAATTATGGTAATACCGAGCGCTCGTAAGCATGCACGTGACCAGCAAACACCACATCAACGCCAGCAGCGTTTAGCAACGGTTCCATCGAAGCCATCATGGCATTTCCTTCACCTTGATGTGCCTCGTTACTGTTGTACCAGGGAACATGGAAAAGTGCAATAAGCCAAGGTGTTCTATTTCTGTCCACCTTCGAAAGGTCGCCCTAATCAAACCCCAAGAAAAAGCATATCAACCAAATGCAAGTCGTTCTTGAGAATAACATATCAGTCGAGGATCAGAATGCATTTTCAGCATATGGGTTCCAATAAACGTGCAATTTTTTGACACAGTTAATGTAAAACTAACCTTCAGCCATGCATACTGGTCAGAAGATGTATCATAATCCGTGTAAGAACCAAGCATCAAGACATGAACGCCGGCCACGTCAAACGAATAGTAAAGATTCGAATCAGATCCACTCTCTTGGTAAGGCATCTTCCACCTCGAGTTGTAAGATGCGAATCCCTTCTTCAACAAGGGTATCTTCTCCTCGTCGTGGTTACCTTGGGTCACCATCCACGGCCTAGAGCTAGCCAGCGGCTGAACCAACTCCCGAAGGTGTCCCAATGGTGCTGTACGTAATCAGCATAAGAGAGATCGCCGGGCAACATATGAACATCGTAGCTGCACTGATCGATGTGGTCCAAGGTTGTCTTGGTCCAGCCCGTCTGCCCTAAATCTCCAGCGACGGCGAAGCTGACGGGAAATTGGGAAGGAGGGGTTTTGACTTGAAACTCGGGCCCTTCTCCACCGCATCGATAGAAGTAGAGCGAGTCGTCTTGGAGTGGGCCAATCACGGCGTGGTGTATAGTGCCAGAGTTGTAAAGGAAGTAACTGTACTTTGTTGTCTCCCCTGAGAGGTTGATGTGTAGTTGCTTGGCGAAGTACCATATTCGACAGTCGAAGGGCCTTTTCCGTCGCTGGTGATCCATGTCACTCGCACGTGTTTCGGCCAGCTAAGGACACGTGGACCTGCGAATAGACTCGAAATATGAGTGAAAGAATACTATTAGTCAAGTGTTGAGGTTTGGATTTCATGTATGGCTATGGTTTCGTCTCCATTAACAGCAGAACTTCAACCAAAATACAAGTAAAAAGGCTGAGGGTTCCATCTTAACTAGACACACAAGAGAAGAACTTGTCACTTCACTACAAACAAATCTTTCAATGAAGTACATACAAGATAGCAGACAACCCCAGGACAAAATTCATCTCAAACACGAAAGAAAAAAAAAAAAGACAAAACTTAAAGCGACCCATAAACCGCGGGAAACCGTTCTTGTAATACGAAAAAAAATAGAGAAATGAGGGGAAAAAAGGAGAAAAGTTACAAACCTGCTGAGGATGAGAAGAAGGTTTTGGATCCCACGGAAAATGTATCATCTTCCGCGGCGGCGGTCTGACGTAATCACAGGCAACATTGGCGACTAACACCGACGTCATCAATACCAAAACAACTAGCAACTCCATGGTCGAAGAAGAGAACTTGCCGACTTGGTGATTACTTCGTAAGGTGAGTCTGAGTATATGTAGAATGATCTACTCTACTTGAGAGTTGAGACAGTGATTTTACTGCTAAAATAACCAAAGTGGGTAGGTGTTATCTGGGGACGGTAAATTATAATTATGTTGGTGGACTGGGGGTCATTATCAAAATTAAATAATAAGAATCGGATAATAATAAATTTAAATTTTACAATATCTATGTGGTTGAAAACAGTGGTCTTTGACACCGAATGTCTCTCTCTCTCCTTAATTTTTCCTTTTCCTCGTACTCGATGCCTGACGATACTGACACGTGTCATTTTAGTACGTTCAGCTTCTTCTATTATACATTTTTTTTTGGTTAATATTTCTTTTTAGTTGATTGAAACTTGAAATGAAGACATATGAGACTGAGAGTACAGGCTGAACTTATGATACATTTATCTTCTGTATACCTTCTTCGAGCTCATTTAGGCATGCTCTCATTTACGACAAACAAAGATTATATGCTTCCTCGTGAAAATCATAACAAAGCAGGTTTATTTCTTCTTTGGAGCAGATTTCCTTCTTGCAGCTGTAGCTTTCTTCTGGCATCCCTAACCCTGCCCCACTCTCCTGTCATCAAAACAAAAGCAAGCTAACTATATGAGCTTCTACATCAGTATCAACCATCAGCAGAATCAGAAAAGTTCACCATATAACAAACAGCAGTGTTGAAACTACTAGCAATTGATTCCATTTAGAAAGTTTTATAATGTGGTTTCTGTAACCATTCATCATAAACCATGCAAAGTAAAGCACCAAAAGATTAGCACGTAGTAGCCAAGGTACCTTCTTGTAGCTCCTATACGCATTTCGTCCGCTCAACTCTTGTCCATTCTTGTTCACATAAACCTGGAAAAAGCTTGCGCAAGTCAGCCGTGGAACAGAATCTTAATATAATTGAGGAACATTGTCAGGCACTTCACATTACACCATGTAGCTAATGAACATAGGGTTATATGTGCGTATGAATGATCCACATTTGCTACAACAGAAGTACGAAAGAGAAAGAAGAAGAAAGACATGCACTTACTCTTCGACCATCTGAGGCTGTATACCAATGACCAGAAGATTTACCAACAGCTTGAACTTGAACTCTTCTGTTACCAGCATTCTTCGGAAGCTCACTGCAACTTTTAGGAGTTACCCAGTTATCAGAATCTTGCAACATGCTCTCACTTCTCGGCGTATTCTTATTGCCTTTCTTGCTTCTTGATTTACTCTTGACTTGCTTCTGATCTGTTTTCCTACTACTGCTACCATCGCCGAATTGATCCCTACAGCAGAAAAATGGCGATGTACTGATACTTAAAACCTTGATATGAGGATGAGGTCATTTAAAACGAACCAAAGAACACACATAACATTATTACATGTAATCAATGACAGAATCGGTTTGTTGCTTGTGCTCTTGGTAGTTCCCTGATCCCAACGGGGAGAAGTGTGGTAAGCGATCCTGACTACTTTCTGAATTCTTGGATCTTCGTGGAAGTAGTAGCGGTGAGAAGGAGGAAGAGAATCCATATCAGGTCTAGCCTCTTTGCCGAGGTCCTTATTAACTTCCGCATTCCTCGTACTTTTTGCAGGTGTAAAATATTCTTCCAAAACCTGGTCAAAAGCAGGAGTTGGGATCTTTGATTTCTTACCTAAATGAAAATCTTCCCATAAATCTTCGTTCTTGCACTTGCCACTCGATGATCTATTTGTCCTGAGGTCACTCAACCCCTTATGCTTACTAGATTCTGATTCTCTATCCTTCGAGGAATTACGAGGCTGATCCTCTTTCATGTCTCTACTTGGAGAAGGATCGTCAGAATCAGAATCGATCAACTGGAATCTTCTCAGAGGACTTATAGTCAATCTCGGAAACAATATACCCGCACCACGTTTTCTAACATTAGCAGAAGCAGAATCATTCTCACTGTCGTTTCCCGTACTTGGCTTAGGTTGCCTTGATGATTTAGAAGTTAAAACACTCTGCTGACGCAGCGATGACTTTGAGCTACTACATAGTGAGTTGTTGGCAAGATTACCTCCTAAACAGATAGGAAAATCAGTGATGTATAATATTATGGGAAAAAAATGGAATCTGTTGGCCATGAAACATAGCAAAAGATCCTCAAGCACTATACTGCAGACTAGGTTATACAAATGCTTTTAGATAAATCGAGCTCAACTAAAAGAAAAGCTGAAATGTTCAAAAGGTAATTAATTACCCAGGTGCCAATCCTCATCCTCCGAGAAGCACTCAATCTCATCATCATCATCATCGCCATCTTTCCCAAATTCTGGAGCCTCAATATTGGGCCCGCGCCTCAATCTCTTGAAATCCCGAGGGGGCGAATTCGAAACCCTAAATGGAGACGTGGAAACGTCGCCGTTTACTTGTTCTCGTCTTCCTCCGTACAGATGCTTCGCGCAGCTGAAGAGCGTGCAGCTTGCGACTGGAGTAACGGGTCGGGTCGAGGAGTGGAACTGTTCTCGGACTGCGTATCAAGATCGAAGCCCAGGGAAAACGACGGAAGATCAGATCCAAAACCTCCCATTGTAGAAGCTGTGAAGAAAAAAAAAAAAAAAACAAATCGCTTGTTTCAGTTCTGTGGATCGTTCGCTGCTTGAGAATGAGATTGGAGCTTCGGATTTACAGATTTTGCTCTGTTTCTAAAACTTCTTGGCGCTCTGTATATGTAAAAAAAAAAAACAGTGGCGCGCTGAGTCGAAAATCGAAATATTCAGAGCTGCGTGAAAATTCAAGAACTGAAACATTAGTTAATTGAAAAAAGAAAAAACACGAAACTATGGGGTGTTTGTTTTGGGTGATATTCCAAAACATCACCGTGATCCTCTCGTTTACCACTTATCACTGTGTTTGTTTAGTTTAGGTGATGAGCCATCACCGGAATGACGGATCACCTAGGTGATGAAAATGGGGTGAATTTCATATTTCAGATTACCCCAAAAAACCTAGGTGATCCAACATCACGGTGATGGGATGATCTATCTAACTTTTTAAAGGACGAAGTACCCTTGATATTTAATATTATTACTTTATATGCCACTATTAATATAATTACATGATTAACATAATTAAATCTTAAAAATATACCAGTTATTTAGAAATATTAAAACTTATATCTAAAAAAAAGTATAAATACAAATAATGCTTATAATTAAATGTATATTTTAATATATTAATGATTATCACATAGAATATCACTCAAAAAGATTTAACACATTATTTAAATCATATGTATAAGGTCAAATATGACATTTATATAACGTCACACTACACATCACATTGATTAAACAAACAGAATACTTCAATATCACGTGATCTACAAAATGAAATATCACCTTAAACAAACACACTGATGACATATCACCTTGATCCACATTCCGGTGATACCCACATCACCGTGATGTGCGTGATGTGCGTATCACCGTAATGTTGGATCATCCGAAACAAACACCCCCTAAGTTTATATAAAAGGCAAAAGTAAATATTTATTTATCATATACAACTCAACATATAATATATACCACAATCTTAATACTTCTTCTCGATACAACCTCATCAAAACATCATTTCGCGGCTCAAACATGCTCAATGTCAACCAAGCTTCATAAATCATACTACCTCCGTCCCATAACTTTGTACATTTTACTAAAACCGGGCGTCCCACAGGCTTTTGTACATTTCCATATTTAGCAAAAAACTATCACACAAAATCAATATAATAATACTAAATATTCTTAAAAGACGTGTCACACCCATACACTTTTCTACTACTGTATTATTAAAATATTTAGTTTTTTAAAAACTGTGCCACTTCTCAAATGTACAAAACATAGCGGGACGGATGGAGTAATATTTAGGAGGGTTAAGGTGAGGTGGTGCATGGGCTCGAAAAGTGATTAAATACTTAGGTCAATGCTACGATAACTTCATAATATTTTGATTGCACTTTTAACAATGCTTTCTAATAGTCAGTATTATGGAATTAGGCAAATATTCTTCTATTAAACGAATTTCTCATCGCATCAAAGGAGATTTTACCTCCATCTTCTCTGTGTTTGTAAGCCACGCTCAACATCATAAAGTAAAAAAGCCCTAAATTCCTACATATATATATATATATATATTATTTTGGTTTAATATATCCGCAGTTTGATTGCGCCGTCGAACGAAGCTTTGATCGATTACCATGGTGAAAAGCTCTTTCCAATCCCAACACCCTCTCGGTAAATTAATCACGAAACCAATCCTTAACATCGTTGTTTAAACCTGCCCTAGTAGTGTAATCGTGTAATTCGAGTCGTACTTGCTTTAGTTTAATCCTACGGTTTCCCTTGATCCGATTGTTATGGGACATTAATGTCTTTTTTGCACGAAGCTCCGATCATTGTATGAGGATTCTGATTTCTTTTTTGATGTGAATTTTAGTTTGTGTCGGTTATATCGCGATGGGCTCTGAGTATCGATTCGTTAATTTTACTTTCACGTGGAGAAAGTTGCCTTTGAGTAATGCTTGTACTGCTTGGACAGATTGTTTTGTTGCAAGGATCTGAGTTTGTAGCCAACTTTTTTTATGACATTATTGTTCAACTCTGTAAACTGTTAGTCTTGTTTGGTTGGAGGGTTTAAGTATTTAAAGGTGAGTTTATGATATGTTACTGTGTTCGGTTGGCAGGTTTATCTAAACCATGGGTTTATATTAAACCACTCTAAACCCATGCAGACAGGTTTAGGTAAACACACCCTATCACATGAGTTTATTTAAACCAATTAACCAAACACACATTTTATTTATACCAATTACTTTGTTTCTATAAACCCTTACTTATTTAAACCCTCCTAAATATAAACCTGTCAACCAAACGAGCACAGTTTCTCTTGAACAAAATATGAGTGAGGACGATGGGAGTAACTCGGTGTACTGCAGAAACCTAATAGTCGTAATTCATGCACTTTCTAACATCTGCTCATGCTGCAGAGCAGAGACAAGCCGAAGCTTCTCGAATCAGGGAGAAGTACCCTGATAGGATCCCGGTAATAGATTAGATTGGTCAATTTCATCGCATCAAATCCCTTGGATATTTTGCTGTAATTCTTGCTTATCAGTTTGTGCAAATGTCGATTCGTGCAGATTATTGTAGAGAGAGCCGACAGAACTGACATTCCCGACATTGACAAGAAAAAGTCAGTTAGCTATATCTAAGTTTTATGTGATTTATGTTCTTACGAGGTTATTTATACCCATGTATGATCGTGTTTATTAATCAATGGAGAACGTGTCACGCTTCGAAATCATACTTACTTTCCTTGGCTGCAGATATCTTGTTCCTGCTGATTTGACCGTTGGGCAATTTGTCTATGTCGTCCGAAAAAGAATCAAGCTCGGTGCAGAGAAAGCCATATTCATCTTTGTCAAGAACGTTCTCCCTCCCACGGGTAATAATTATGTGTTAAGCTTAAGAATATTGTTACTTGCTCTGGCTTTTATATATACAGATGCTCCCCCCTTCTAAATATCTATTCCTTTCTACTGGATTGGTATTGATTACAATTTATAGTGCAAAATTTGCTTAAGCTTGCTTAAGTTCAGTGTTCAGTAGCTAATTACATTTATGTATATATGTATTCTTTGTTGCTGTAGCTGCACTGATGTCTACAATCTATGAGGAGCATAAAGATGAAGATGGATTCCTTTACATGACGTACAGTGGAGAGAATACATTTGGGTCATACTGAAGAAATTGAATTTTTTTTCAGGTAAGCTGTGAATAGAATCAGAATTCAGAAATAAAGCTCAGTAAACTATCTTTACGTTGTTGGTTTTTTTTCTCTCTTTCGAAGGATTGCTTGTTCTCGATGACGTCAGACTTGGTTTTGATTCGAATAACTTTTTTCTGGTGTTTGACTATTAAGTTTAAATACGTGGGTGGCTCTTGCACTAGAACTATTTACATATATATATATAGTTAAATATATAGAAGCTTCTTATCGTTCTTGTTGATATGCAGCGTTCGTTCATGACTTTGTGTTTTCTTTCTGTATTTGTTTCTTACAACATCGACTTAGCGTTTACCTACCAACTATCAGACCAATCGGCACGTTTTTTCTGGTGCCAATTTTTGACTATATAACATTTAATATTAGTTGATGGCTTCCTTACGTTGACTATTGATGTTGGCCGAGACATCGTTTGAATAATTCATATCAATAACGTGATATACTCGTTAGCTCCTAGTCCATATAAATAGCATTGCAACCAACAAGAAAGATAGCCGAAAGGAGAAGAATTATCATCACTTCGAAAAACAAAGAAGCCACGCCAAGAACACTGGTAGTAATGTCATGTCGTCTTTGTTCAGCATTTTGACTTGCTTTTCAAAGCAACCTCGGAGAAGCCAAATCTGCGAAGGTGATGTTTGCTACTTCTACGATCCCAAGAAACCCTCAACTCCAAAGCGATAAGAGCGTTGCGACTCTAACGCGTTTTTTGTGGGGTTCGACGAGGAAAAGCTCAACAAGACCCATAGAAGAAAGAGCAAGGAGCAATCTGATCATGTTCTCTTTTTTTCTTATTGTAGACCTTTTTTGTCCAAATGACTATGAGAGTTTGGATTATTCCAAGTAATTATGTAAATTGGGGGTACAAATTAGAAAACTCGATATGCATGTTATATGATGTTTAAGTATGTGAAAATGTTCGATTAAGCGCTTGAATGTGGTTTAAATGTAAGAAAATCGAATTTGAGTGATCTTATACTTAACTGGAATATTAATGTGATCACCTGGTTATGAACGTCTTCGTATGAATGGAATCTCATTTGCGTGCTATATATGGAAATATGTTCCGATAAGTGGTATGTGGATTGTGCGCATGATTGAGTTATATAGGGAAAGAATATCGTCTGAGATCAGGCTGTGATTAAGCTATATATGGAAGATATATTGTATTAAATGATATATGAGCTATACACGAATTGGGTTATTTAGGAAAGAATATCACTGTGATCACCCGGATATGAATGACTGCTATATATGGAAAGATATTCTGATTAAATGCTTACATGTGATTGATCTATTTTAGGAAAGAATATCAATGATATATCGTTGAGTGCGATATTAAGTGACTCTTAAATCAGTGAATCATGATTCTTGCTTTCCTTGTGCGACTTAGGATTCATATTATGGAAAGTGATTATTTGATTGGGCTTATATGTGGTAAGATACTGATTGAGTCTATTTATGGAATGTGCTGAAATCGGATGAGATCACCATACATGGAAAGGCTCAGTAGATCAAATCTTTCTCTGTGCGAATGTGTATCATATTTTGGGAAAGAAATCAGTTGATTGAGCTTACCGTTGAAAATATGCTGAGTGGAATATATATGGAATATGCTGAAGAATAGATGAGATTACTGTGGAATGAATGTTGATATGTGGTATTTATGGTAAGTGATCATGCATGACCGTTGAACTTGGTTGGTTTATTCTTGGCATGATTTCTTGAGTTAATGCACGTGATAATTGATCAGTCTCTTGCATATTTTCGTGCTTAACTTTCTTGTGAATGTAGAAGCATTTCATGGTCTATAGAAGAGAACACTTCACGATTGAAGAGTAGACAACACACACACAAAGCTATCGAATTCCTTCAGCGATTGAGCTTACTTTGAGATTCATTTGAGTTTGTGTTTTGAGCTATCATTTGCGAATCTGTACTCTTTTGAGCGATACCTAGAAACTCCAA
>JAPQWV010004852.1:0-25822 GCA_027422505.1 Craterostigma plantagineum
GGTATATTTAATAATTGAAAGAGTCGGTCATCAAATTGTGTTGGAAAAGATATGGGCGAGTCTCAAATCATTTTTCCCAACAAAATAAGCCAGAATACAAATTTCTCACTTTTGTGTGGACATTTCTAATAAAATAATCAAAAAAAGAAAGCATTGACAAAATAAATAGAAAATAAAAAGCATTAATAAAATAGAAAAATTCGTAAATAGTTCTTACGAGTTAGTAAACCGTATAAACAACATACGAGTTACTGTCACACGGTGGCGTTATTAGTCGAGTAACTCGTATAAACATCATACGAGACACTAACTCATAAGATAAAAATACGAGTTACTAACTCGTACAATATTTATACGGAATACTGGTAAACGTGGGCTGCTGACCTGACGTGGCGTTCGTAAATCGTAAAAGATTTGTATGATCTCGTAACTCGTATAAAATACATACGAGTTACTTGCGTGGCCGACCACCCTGCATGGCCATGCAGTGTCAGAGTTAATAATGCTAGTATCTCTATTTAGTTGATACGAGTTACTCGAAATTGCAATAATTCATGCAATAATTAGAGTAACTCGATACGAGTTACGTGCGACTTGCAAGTTGGTGCAATAATGCATGTGATCGCGTGCGTATACGTCAATATATTAAAGGTTCGTTCAACTACGTCAAGTAATAATTGAAACGAATATGTTATAACTAGCACCACGTGCGATAGGCAGTGTACCTGTCGATTGTAATATAGCTATAGCGAATATCCGAGTATCGAACACGAGGAAGAAATTGAGTACTAGTAATAACCTATCGTTTGATATTTAGCCTAAATAAATATTTTTGTATTTTAAATTATGAATTAAATTCGAGATAAAAACCTAAAAAACCACAAGCCTTAAACAAAACTTAAATATTTAAATAATTTTTTAGTTATATTTTGATTTATAAATAAATTCTAACTAGCTTGAACACAACTTAAATATTAAAAATACTTTTTTTTAATATAAAACGGGAGTGGTCGGGATTGCGAATCCCGCTAGGTATCATTGACGAGGCCGTAAATTACCGTTAACACAAAAATAATGACTAAGTCGCTGTAATTCCTACTCACGTCCGAATTTGCTATCGCCCTAGACGGTTGTGAGAATATATATTAATTTACCTAAGCAAGGATCGATTATTTGCTGTCGCCCTGTAATCGAACTCCTATCATTTTATTAAAGGCCTAATCATTTTTTCTAGCTGTCGCCCTAAAACGATATTACCACGAAATCACATCAACACATAGACATATCGAAGTGATATTCAAACAACACATAGACATATTAATTGAAAAACAATATCATAAATGATAAATAGCCAATACCGCATGTTCACGAATAATTTACGTCAAATAACTCTACCTAGCGTTATCTCATCCCAAGCGCACAATAAACTTAGCTACTCATACGAAATATTAACGCAACGAGAAGCAAATGACAAAGAGAAATAAAACATATTTCTTCCCTGATATTTGGCTCCGTCAACGTCGCGTCCCGTATGCGTACCGCTGCCCGTTGATTTGCTCGCTCCCGATATTGTGCACGTCTTTCAGTACTTTCGTCAAACGGCTCGTGAGCGGTCGGAGAAACTGCAGCTGCTCAACTCCTTTAGCTATGTGCTGCTCGTTATCTTGGTCTTTGTTTCCGTGTGTTCAGCGTATGAGGAGGAGGGCAGATGTTGTATTAGGTCTGGGCTATCCCTTTTTTATTCGGCTGCGAGATACGAACCCTCTGAATGCTGCCTTTTAGAACTGCCTCTCAAAGCTGCCTGCTTCTTTTCTATTCGGCTGTGAGGTTCACTCCTAGAGGTGCCTCCTTGAGGTAGATGCTTAACCGTGAAAAATGTTCCCTCAAGAGCTGCCCTTGGTCAGTGTGTTCGTCTATCAGGTCTAGGGCGTTGTTGAATCAGTTGTGAGCTTCTCCTTTTTATTCAGCTGTGAGCCACTTTGAGCCCCTTCAACGCTGCCTACTTTTTCCCTCCTGTTTTCAGCCATGGTCGAATATTCAAGGTACATGGAAAGCATCTTGGCATTATTGCATGGGTCAATGTTGGCCTAGTGTCGTTTCTTTTTCCTCTTTTCAGCATCGATGTTCCTTGTTTCAAGGAAAGAAATACCACTTAGCTCATTGCCATCGTCCCTTGTCTGCCTCAGCAATAAATATCAAATTGATTTGAGTGGGTTGGGTTTTAAATGGGCTGAACTATTGGGCTTTGGCCAATCAAAACGGGCTATTTTGCAGCAAAGTAGATGTGGGTTCAAAAATTCATATCTTCTCATCGGGAACTCGGAATGGAAATTCCTTTGGAAGAATCAATATGAACGAGTCTTCTATCATCGGTTAAAATTTCATCTCAATCGGACATCGTTTACCCCATCCTATGCAAGAAATACCAAACTGCCGCAAAACTGCCGTAAAAAAACGGTAATATTGCCATTAACCACATTTAAGTGTTAGAATATTCAAAACGGCTCCATTAATGAATGCAAACGACTTAAAATTAACAATATAAACGTAATAAATTACGTTTATCAAATCTCCCCACACTAAGCGTTGCTTGTCCTCAAGCAAAGAAATTATAAGGCATAAAATTAATTTAAATCATGTAACTTATCTTTCAAGAATGAATCACTTAATGAAATAGTGCAAGTAATGTCGGAAAACACATTTGAAGCTGACGTCTAATTACACAAATCCCTAGCAATATCAATCCAGATTCGTACCTCACAGGGGTTCACTCAAATCACACAGTGTATAGGTTTAATATGTCTGTGAAATCTATGTTCATGCACTAATCTAGTCTCTACCATAAGCTTGCAACTGATTCGTAAATCTACTACCCCAAGTAATAAAGTGTGAATCAGAATGACTAAACCGAGTTATAGCAGGGCTAAATATCCAAAATATGAAATGCATAAGCATAAAAGGATATGAACTAGAGTCGTGTTAGAATCATGCCTTTGTCACAAATGCGCCAATAAATCGAGCATCTGATTTCTACCAAACAATTTTTCTTTTTTTTCTTCTTTTTCTTTTTCTTTTTTTTTCACTCTCTTTTTTTACCAAGCCTTTCTTCTTTCGACATCTTGACTTAGGGTATAAAAATGTGCTCCAGAGAGTGAAAGATTATCGGAGGAAAGGTTCCTAGCTATTTCTCATTCATTTTTTTCTTTCTTTTTTTTTTCAGTTTTTTTTTTCAACTTCGGTGTTTGTCAGACGTTTGACTAAATTGTGCACCGTGACTCCATCATTCATCCTTCACTTACACTATCGCTCCGATGGGGTTTAGTTCTGAAGGCTTATTTAGGTTGGCAGCTATGAATATTGGGTTTCGAAAATTAACGGCTCAGGCTCAAAGTGGCTAACTACGGTGATCAGGCGTGGTCAGACACTTTGGCTATGGACTAATTCCTAATACACATTTTCACCTTAAGCAGTTTCAGCACGAAATACACGAGCAAGTTCTAGAGAGACATAAATTAGGCATGTTTCACACAACCAAAGAAATGAGCAAAAAGCTCGTAGGCTCAAAATCTCACAAAAATAAGCTTATGTGTACGAATCCTTCATGTACCGCTAAGTTCATCATGCAAGAAAGATATCTACTACGCATTTGATCCTAATTACTCACAAATTTGTACATGAAATCATCCTTTAATAGACAAGAACCATGATTTTCGAAAAAATTATGCCATATTGTTTTTTTTAATCACGGCATGCACATATAAATATGTTCGCATAATTAATTTCGCAGAGAAATTCCCTCCCCACACTTAAGATTTACGTTGTCCTCAACGTAACAACATTGGAACACAAGGAAGAGGAAAATAAATAAAAAGACGAACTTCCCTGAATAGTTCGATGTTCATGCTTTGCAGACGACCCTCCCCACACTTGAGGTTTTAAATTCCCTTAGTTGCAGAAGCGTTTTGCATGATTCTGGTTGGCTTGGATGAGACTACGCATTGCATTATTCGTAGATGGCGTTCCTCGTGACATTTGACCTCACAAAATAGACTTAAAGAAAATAGGGCGTAAAAACAATTCATAGAAAATTAATAGTAATAGGCATCTTAAAGGTAAATGGGACAACACTGATACTCTTCGCGGGAAAAATCACCAATCCCCAAGTTTTTTTTTTGAAAACATAAACGTGGATGCAACTAGTTCGGAATTTGAAATAAACGTGAAATCATTTATCGAGATTACGGAATGTTACCTCCATGAAAAGAACAAAATTTGTTTGCCCGTTTAATAAAGGTGTATCGTCCTGCATCTCTCCCGATTTTTTTTTTAACGTTTTGTTTTTGTTTTTTTAATTAATTATTATATTTTTTTATATCTATATTTTTACTAAGATCAACACGTAATCGACGAGTTTTTCGAGAACGATTGGCGCGAGGAAAAATCTGATAATCGACAATGAAAATATCAATTTCTCTCGCGGTGCCGAATCCTCAAGTAAAAAATTCGTCTGTATCATTTATTTGATTTGCCGGGGTATGATAATGATGTTTTTTTTTCCTTCATGCCTATAAATAGACATTGCTCGAACAACACAACAACACCATTTACCATAAATCACACGTCTTCAGCAATATCATTTTTGACATTCTAGGTTAGCTAGCCACTATGAATGGGACAGCAGCAAGGCCGTGAGAATGAGACTGAAGAATACGCGAGGTTTCGACGTAATTTAGATATGCTATCACTCAACTTCGCTCTTCTTGTGGGTTTGTTCGCAGTTTTACTGACTTTTGTGTTTTGGGTTCTCACTAGGTGTACTTGTGAGTAACCGCCCTTATGAAATAAAACTAGTGTTCCGTCTTTTGTGTTATTCACAGTTTTAAGTGCTTTTGTATTGGATCATCACAAGTTGTACTGGTATGTAACCAACTATATGAAGTAAAACTATCGTTCTTATCCCGTTTCTTGATTCTGCATTGTGAGTTTGGCACTTTGATAGATTAAAGACGAAAAACCTGTGAGAATCCTAAGCAAATACCGCGACATAAGATCAGGTTGCGAAAGCAAAAACCTCCCTCAATATTCGCAGTTTTTATTTTATTATTATTATTATTTATTTTATTATATATATATATTTTTATATATTCTCTTTTTTTTTATTTTATTTATTATTTTTTATTTTATTATTATATTATTTTATTTTTTATTTTTTTATTTTTATTTTTTTTAAATACTCTAATGCCTAAAACATAAACGAAAATACCTGGGTTGCCTCCCAAGAAGCGCTTTCTTTAAAGTCTTTCAGCTAGACATAGTAGAGTGAGTCTTCAAGATGGTTCGAAAAAAATGGTTGGAAGGTACTGTCATCAGTGGTTTGTTTTGGACCGCCCTCGGGAAAAACACAACTGAATTGGTTGGGCTGCCGCTCAAGCTCTAAAAGCGGTGGTCCGCCGATCAAACGCAACTCCTTGCTCTCATCTTTGCTTCCCTCGACTATTCCTGTGCCTTTCTTCTCAATACCCTGCGATAAACTGGGAAAGACATAGAAGAATTTTGATCAACAACATGAAGATAGGAATATTTATTATCATGTTTGCTGATATCATTCATAGTTTCCGCCATGCAAAAGTTACTTTCTCTCCATCTATCGTAAACGTCAAGGTGCCGTTTTTAACATCTATCATGGTCTCTCCAGTGGCTAAAAATGGTCTCCCTAAGATCAAAGGTAAATTCTCATCTTCCTTCATATCAAGAATAACAAAATCCACCGGAATAATAAACTTATTAACCTTGACTAACACATCCTCTATAATACCCCTAGGATACGTAATAGATCTATCCGCTAGTTGTATACTCATCCTAATGGGTTTGGGTTCACCTAAACCAAGCTTCTTAAACATAGAATAAGGCATCAAATTAATACTAGCACCTAAATCAACAAATGCCTTATGAATATATAAATTTCCTATAAGACAAGGTATAGTGAAAACTCCTTGGATCCTTTTGCTTCTTCGGGATATTCATTTGCACAATGGCGGAGCACTCCCCTCGAAGACAATTAGCAGAAACATCTTCGAGCTTGCGTTTGTTCGTGAGCAAGTCCTTGAGGTATTTCACACATCGAGGTATCTGTGCAAGGACTTCGACGAGCGGTAAGTTAATATGTAGTTGTTTGAAAAGTGAAATAAATTTACCGAACTCGTCGTCAACAATATACTTCTTTGGTTGACACGCCTTGTCAGAGGGCGTAGTCACGACCTCCATCTCCTTGTCGACTTTCTCTTCCTCGACACGATTGACCGGCTTCACTTCCTTCTTGGTGCGTTGTTCCTCTAGATACGTATCAAATGGGTCGTCAGTCATCGCCCTTGTTAACCTAGCCGGATATGGAATCTTCGGTGTGTAAGGATTGACTGGTGGTCTTGGAGCAATCCCCTCCTCCTTCTCTTTTTCAGGCGCGGTCTCCTTCTTTTCTGGTTCGACCTTCTCCTTTTCAGGTTCGGCCTCCCTCAATCGAGCTGGATATGGAATCTTCGGCTGGTACGGCTTCACGAATGGTCGCACATTTTCTTTGTTAGCCTTGACCTTCTCGATATCGTTGCCTTTGCTTTCCTCCACTTCTGGCTCGTCGTGGCACTCGAAATCAGCTTTCTCTTTTGAATTCTGCTTGGCGGGTATTTCTTGCAATTTTCTCCTGCTTATCAGGGTTACCGCGTTGCAATACTCCTTAGAGTTTGGCTCGGTGTAGCTGGGGAGTGATCCTTGATTTCATCCTGCCAGTTGTTTCGGTAACTGGCCCACTTGCTGCTCCAACTTCTTAACCGACGCGTCTGTGTTCTGAGCACATACGTTGTTGGCTTCCATATATTCCTTCATTATATCTTTCATCTCCCCCATGTCATTGGATCCCGACCCCGCGGATGCGTTCTGATACTGATGTGGTGCTCCGCCTTGGAAACCAGAAGGTCTGGGTTGGAATCCTGGTGGCCCTTGCCCGTGTGGTTTTGATTTGCATACGCCAGATTGGGATGCGCTCGAGGCTGGTAACTCTGTTGGCCTTGGTAATCCCCATGTAGTCCACACATGCTCCAGTGATTGTCCGACTTGGCACTCTGAGGTCTCGTGAGCTGCGCCACAAATCCCGCATTGTGGTATGTATGGTTTACGCTGAGGTGGCGTGGTGGCTATGGGTGTCATCACGGCATTCATAGATTGTGCTTGCATGGCCTTTGGTAGTAGTGTGCTAATTACCGTCTGAAGTTGAGAATTGGTTACCGCGATCTGTTGCTGGAGCGCCTCGAACTTGGCATTTGTGGCTGTCTCCTTGCTCACGCCAAACACTCCTGGAGTCTTGATCCTCGTATATTCCTCTCATGAAGCTGTTCCTTGAATAGTCGTCGATTAGATTCCAGGCGTCTGTGGCATTAAGCTTCACGAGCCCTCCTTCTGCGGCTCCGTCTAGCATATGAACGGTCTGATCGTTGAGGCCCTCGTGAAATCGGTTGATCATGGCGGCCTTCGACATCCCATGTTGCAGGCATTTCTTCAATAGTGACTTGTATCTCTCCCACACCTCGTAGAGGTTTTTTGAGTCCTTCTGGTGGAAAAGAGAAATCTCCGTCTTCAACCTTAGCACCTTTGACAGCGAGAAGTAATGGCCTATGCATGCAGCTCGCAGCTCTTCCCATGTAGTGATCGATCTGGGCGGTAACATATCCAGCCAGTCCTTCGCCCTAAACTTGAGCGAGAATGGAAACAACATTAACTTGATCGCATTGCCCGAGACCCGATTAATCTTGATGGTGTCCGTCACTGTCAGAAAGGCCTTCAGGTGGGAGTATGGATCATCATCAGGGTTCCCCTCAAATTGAGCCGTCTGAAAGATCATCTGAAGCCAAGAGTGCTTCAGCTCGAAGTTGATGTTCTCGATCCGCGTAATAACGATCGCCGACTCTGTACCGCCTAGCGTGGCGCTCTTGAGCATATCTTGTAGAGATTGCTCCTCCTCTGGAGGGTGAATAGGCACTCTGCGATCTTCCATTTCTGCCTCTATCTCTCGGCTATCTACCGACGTCTCTATTCAAAAATTTCCTGCCAACTCCTGAGAATTGTCCTTTGAGTAGCTTACAAGAGCTTTCTGAGAGTGGTCGTGCCGTTGAAATCGTATCTGAGTTGTCTGCGTAACTTTCGCTCGAAATCTGGATCTACTTCAACGATGGGACCCGATGACTGGCTTCGGGTCATTCACTGTTGAAAGAACCTTAGACACACGGAGCAAAAATTAGCAAAGTAGTGGACAAATAAGTAGAAAAAAAATAAAGCAAAGAGATGAATACTTAAATAAAACGCAAACAAGTAACAAAGAAAGGATAATAGCTAAATTCACTTTAATAAATAAAACTCAAATATAAAAAAAGGAAACTAACAAATACGCGTGGCTAAATTACCGAACTACGGTGTTCCTAATATCAATTTATTCCCCGGCAACGGCGCCAAAAACTTAATCGCGTGCGTATACGTTAATATATTAAAGGTTCGTTCAACTACGTCAAGTAATAATTAAAACGAATATGTTATAACTAGCACCACGCGCGATAGGCAGTGTACCTGTCGATTGTAATATAGCTATAGCGAATATCCGAGTATCGAACACGAGGAAGAAATTGAGTACTAGTAATAACCTATCATTTGATATTTAGCCTAAATAAGTATTTTTGTATTTTAAATTATGAATTAAATTCGACAATAAAACCTAATGAAACAACAAGCCTTAAACACAACTTAAATATTTAAATAATTTTTTTAGTTATATTTTGATTTATAAAATAAATTCTAACTAGCTTGAACACAACTAAATATTAAAAATACTTTTTTTAATATAAAACGGGAGTGCTCGGGATTGTGAATCCCGCTAGATATCATTGACGAGGCCGTAAATTACCGTTAACACAAAAATAGTGACTAAGTCGCGGTAATTCCTACTCACGTCCGAATTTGCTGTCGCCCTAGACGGTTGTGAGAATATATATTAATTTACCTAAGCGAGGATCGATTATTTGCTGTCGCCCTATAATCGAACTCCTATCATTTTAGGAAAGGCCTAATCGTTTTTCTAGCTGTCGCCCTAAAACGATATTACCACGAAATCACATCAGCACATAGACATATCGAAGTGATATTCAAACCAACACATAGACATATTAATTTGAAAACAATATCATAAATGATAAATAGCCAATATCGCATGTTCACGAATAATTTACGTCCAATAACTCTACCTAGCGTTCATCTCATCCCAAGCACACAATAAACTTAGCTACTCATACGAAATATTAACGCAACGAGAAGCATAAATGACAAAGAGAAATAAAACATATTTCTTCCCTGATATTTGGCTCCGTCAACGTCGCGTCCCGTATGCGTACCGCTGCCCGTTGATTTGCTCGCTCCCGATATTGTGCACGTCTTTCAGTACTTTCGTCAAACGGCTCGTGAGCGGTCGGAGAAACTGCAGCTGCTCAACTCCTTTAGCTATGTGCTGCTCGTTATCTTGGTCTTTGTTTCCGTGTGTTCAGCGTATGAGGAGGAGGGCAGATGTTGTATTAGGTCTGGGCTATCCCTTTTTTTATTCGGCTGCGAGATACGAACCCTCTGAATGCTGCCTTTTAGAACTGCCTCTCAAAGCTGCCTGCTTCTTTTCTATTCGGCTGTGAGGTTCACTCCTAGAGGTGCCTCCTTGAGGTAGATGCTTAACCGTGAAAAATGTTTCCCTCAAGAGCTGCCCTTGGTCAGTGTGTTCGTCTATCAGGTCTAGGGCGTTGTTGAATCAGTTGTGAGCTTCTCCTTTTTATTCAGCTGTGAGCCACTTTGAGCCCCTTCACGCTGCCTACTTTTCTTCCCTGTTTTCAGCCATGGTCGAATATTCAAGGTACATGGAAAGCATCTTGGCATTATTGCATGGGTCAATGTTGGCCTAGTGTCGTTTCTTTTTCCTCTTTTCAGCATCGATGTTTCCTTGTTTCAAGGAAAGAAATACCACTTAGCTCATTGCCATCGTCCCTTGTCTGCCTCAGCAATAAATATCAAATTGATTTGAGTGGGTTGGGTTTTAAATGGGCTGAACTATTGGGCTTTGGCCAATCAAAACGGGCTATTTTGCAGCAAAGTAGATGTGGGTTCAAAAATTCATATCTTCTCATCGGGAACTCGGAATGGAAATTCCTTTTGGAAGAATCAATATTAACGAGTCTTCTATCATCGGTTAAAATTTCATCTCAATCGGACATCGTTTACCCCATCCTCTGCAAGAAATACCAAACTGCCGCAAAACTGCCGTAAAAAACGGTAATATTGCCATTAACCACATTTAAGTGTTAGAATATTCAAAACGGCTCCATTAATGAATGCAAACGACTTAAAATTAACAAATATAAACGTAATAAATTAAGAGCCTCATCGGAATTTTGAAGTTGAAATAATTGAAAATTCAAGTTTTGATTTGAATGAAGAGCCTCATCGGAATTTTGAAGTTGGTTCTTCGAGTTATACATGTACGAATTTTTCCGACATTGTCCCAGTTGCGGCAGGGTTCAGCAATGTTTCCCTAGAGATGCCTACGCTTGGTGTTCCATTCAATATGCTGGATCCGTGTCAGAACCCGAGCCAGAGTTCATGCCTAAACCAGAGGAAGACGTTGATGTTAGTGATTCGAAAGCAGACGATGAGGATCCACTGTTCGAGTTACCCGATCCCAACGAACCCGACGAGAACAACGACGACGATGCGCCAGATGATACCACTCCACTGGACTCTGCTGTTCCAACGCTGTTTCAGTCCGTCCCATATTTCCAGACGTACCAAATGCCACCTCCTGGTGGTGACGACTACGGTGGTTATGGGGAATTTTACGACAGAGATAACCCTATGTTTTGTCGAGGTATGATTAATCAAACTAAGAAACATTTACAACGTGCCGTCGACGATTTTTCGATCAGGGTTGCTAGACGCGAGTATAACGTCAACGAGAGCAGCAGTACACGTTGGAGTGTTCAATGTGATCACACGACTGATTGTCCTTGGAGACTGAGGGCATCCTTCGAGCCAAAAGAAGTTACTAGTCTATTACAAAATTTGAAAGACCACACACTTGCTATATGACTGAGCTGGCGAGCACACACCGTAATATCTCTCGAAATTTTATTGTTGATTTGTTGGTTGGAACCGTGAAAGTCGATCCGCAATTCCTACCCAAGAATGTCCAACAACTCGTGAAAGATAGATATGGCTACGAAATCTCATATATTCAAGCTTTGCATGGTCTGAAAAGAGCTATGGAAAATGTTTACGGTACGTGGGAAGAGTCTGTTACCAACTCCCAACATTTATGAAGGCGTTACAGCATTACAATCCAGGGACTATCGTCAACTGGCTCCATCTGGAGACATGGAGACCTGGACACTTCAAACTCGGGTATGTCTTTTGGGCCTGTAAACCAAGCATCGATGGCTTCAAACATTGTCGCAAAGTTGTTTGTGTCGATGGTACGCATTTATACTCCAAATATAGACACAAATTATTGATTGCTACGTCGCTGAACGCCAACCAAAACGTCTTTCCCCTGGCATTTGCCATTGTCACGAATGAACCGAAATCGGATGGGCCAACAACCACCTCGCTAACGACTTCATCGATAGCGATGACCCCTTAATTTCCTCAGCAGGCGGTCTACAACCTAGCAACCGCTCGCAACTCGTCCATCCACTGTGTGACTGTCCTCGTTTGGATCACAACGGAGACACAACTACCATCTACAGGCAAACCCACAAAATTCTTACGTCCTGTAGAGTAACGGTCGCCTCCCCGACAAAAAATGAAACGTATGGGTCTCCTTCCTCCAAGGCTCTACCAATGCTGTAATCAAAGGAGGGTTAACCCTCTGCGACATACAGCTGTGGACGCTATATAGACCCATTTCAACTTATCTAATAAGCGACCGTGTAAAATATTCGGTGCTTCTCTCGTACCACACAACATTCTCTAAGGACCTAATCTTAATAGTCCTATCTATCGCACTCTCATCTAACAATAAATCATTACTACGATATTTAACTGCATCGTCAACACTGAACTATCAAAAGCTCGTAATAAGAATCCAAATCCATTCTACAGTAAAAGAAAACGACGTATAAATAAATCAATCATTATTACTATTGTAAAAATATCGACGATAAAACAAAATACTTCGTAAGATAAAAACTAACGAGGCACGGGGATCACTCACCGGAGGTAATCGCGCGTAGATCGTCACGGTCAAGGCGGGCAGCTGCGGCGGCGGCGGGTCGCGGCTGGCGGCATCGGGTCGAGGCAGAGGAGGTCGTCGAGGCGGGGTGGCGGCGGGCAGCAAGACGTCGACGAGGCGGGGCAGCGGCTGCGGGTCGAGGCGGGACGGCGGGTCGCGGCGGCTGCGGGTCGAGGCGGGACGGCCGGTCGAGGCGGCTGCGGGTCGAGGCTGGACGGCGGGTCGAGGCGGGCAGCTGCGGGTCGCGGCTTCACAGGTCGTCCAGGCGGGGGCGGCGGTCGCGGCGGGCAGGGGAGGTCGTCGAGGTGAGGCGGGCCGGCGGTTGCGGCGGGCGGCGGCTGGGAGAAGGACGTCGACGAGTCGGGGTGGCGTCGAGCAGAAGGTGATGGCGGCGGCGGCGAGGCGGCTGCGTCGAGAGGCAGCGGCGAGGACGTCAAGGAGGCAGGTCTCGAGGAGGCAGCGGCGAGGTCTCTTCGTCTTCTTCGTCTGTGTCGTCGTCGTCGCTTAGATCTGGTTATAATAAACCAGATCTAACTCGTACAGCGTACGAGTTACGCCAGCTCACCCGAACGCCAGCTAGGCTTAGGTAACTCGTAAGATGTTACGAGGTACGTAACTCGTATGATATAAATACGAAACGCGCTACTTAATTAAATGGTTTCGTTTTTATGTTTATTTTTTTAATGGTTGAATTTTTTTTAATTATTTAATTAATAATACGTTTTGTGTGGAATATTTTCTATCGACTTAACTGCTGATATGACATACTCAAAAATACCGTTTATGAGTTAATCAGAGACGCAATTTTGTTTCGACATATGAAATTGTTAATTTATTTTCCCAAAACATGGTAAGTAAAAAACATGTACAGATTCTTTATTATATTAATATTGCATTGTGTGTGGGTGTGTTGATAGGAGTAAATAAAACTTCATGTTATAAATTTTCCGTTCTATATCAATAAATTTGACGCCGGTTGTATTAGTTTTGCAATCACGAATCAAAGGCATCAGCCCCATATGAAATCACTGTTATTTTTATATCCAAAGTTTATTAAGATACGAGGTTTCACTGTGTAATTTTTTGTGTTCCATGGTGCGATTAAAGTCAATCATATGTCATGAAATATCTCAACTAGCACTTGAGATAATTCATGATTAATTAGGATCACTAACAATTTCAACAAAACCAAGTCAGTTACCAAAGACTTATAATGCAAGAAAATCACAACGAATCCTTTGTCATTTATCACCAAGACAAATCAACAAGCTGAGAAGACTTTGAAAATATCCCTCAAAAACGTCAAAGAGGAAATATATAAACAATTGAAGGTTTTGAGAGGAAGCTCAATTGATCATGTTGCTGCATGCAACGAAAGGTACTTGAATCGATTTTAAAAATCGGAGCAATAAAATGCCCAAGATGAAATTAGAAAATAACAATTAAAATCTGCGTGGAAGAGTTGTCTTGAATATTATTTATAACAATTAACACCATGCAGTGACAAGATAATAGGTTTCTAATTTAATATAGTTACTAAATATTAGCTTTGATATTGAACAAACAATAATATTACATTTTTTTTTCTTGTTCGAGGATAACTTCGTGCCTATTTACATAGAGAATAGGTTTAGTTGTATAATATTTTTAAGATACGATAACTTCAAAAATGACAAAAATAAAACGTACTCAGACAAAAGTATGTTAAGGAATAAATAGAAACATAGGTATAATATCCAGGCTAAATATCGATAATAAGTTTGTGAAATTTCGTTATTGGGCCTATTCAGACCTACGCCCATGCGTCCACACATAAGACGAATTAACCACATAAGCTTGACGAGGGTTCCATCATGAAATTAGCTGGTAATAGGTGGAGTAGTCCATCACTTATAAGCTAGTAAATTTCTTCTCAAATTACTGATGTGAGACACGTGTGACTTATTAGAGTTATCTACTCTAACAAAGTTTAATGCGAAATTCATTTATGAGTGACCGAGGAATTAAGTAATTTATTTTATTACTATATCAAATCTCTACGAAAATGGAAAGAGGAAAATCGGGAAATTGCCACTCAAAGCGGATCCCATAAAGAAGGGAGAATTCCTAACCCATTGGCAAGGAAGGCTAATATAATGAACTCATTGTAAAGAAGTATGAACTCAAAGAAAGGAATTTCAATAGCATATCTTCAGATTTTGAAACACACCAGTTTCTATTTATAGTATTAAGTCTTACCTATCCCTTCGTTTGTGCAAGCGAAAGTCCAACCGAGGTAAAAATAGAAACAAAATTGGTATATCGCCTTATTACATCATGGAATTACATGGTTTCGAAAGATTGCATTGTAAGAGAATTTACATCTCCTACTGAGTGAGAGAAGCCTCTTCTACGGACTAAACCATGATCATTCATAGTTGACTTAAACCGTCAAAATTAAATAAATTCTTACATTTCGGCTGTCTGAAATAATAGTCATTCCAAAAACCAGGAAAATACGTTTAATTGCAAATTTCGCCAAGTCATTATCAAAGGCATCATAACGTACTCTCTCCGCGTTGAACGTCGTCATGCTCATGCTCACACTTTAGTAGATATTTTTCTTTTATAATTCAAGAAAACAGAGAAAGGTAAGACCTCGATTTCAAGCCTAAGCACTAATAATTAAGTTAATCATCGAATTTTGAATTGGTGCTGATTTGTTCATCACTTGTAAGGATAAACTGAACCACATACATTTCTTCCGCTTTAATCATTAGTTACTTTGTTTTCGTTTATGTATGCATTTGTATTAATTAAATAACACTCCATTTAAAAGTTTAAGTGTACCAAGAGCATATATAGCATATAGTTTAATTTTATATATTTTATTTCCAATACGTTTCTTAATATTAAGCCTAATTTCTGCATGAATTTAATGGGTAGAGGAAAATGTACTCGTAACTTCTTGCCTTGACTCTGATATCATACTAAAAGTTTATGTATGAATTTCATTTTAGTTATAGATTTTCTTGCAAGCGTTATTATAACATCAATATATCAGTTGCTTAGACTCAGCAATATATGATTAGAATCATCCAAAAATTTATAAATATGCTTTAATTTAACAAGTGAGGACGGAGAAACTAATGAATAAATAATTAGAATTTTACTTGCGCAAGTAAAAGTGACTTGTTACTAAACCTATTCAACTAAAGAAAACTATATTCTCAGTTCATTCAGTGCAATATCACAGGGGCAACTATATTGAATGAGCCACATCGTCTTATTTTATGGTAATTCCCTTGACTAGAATGTCCCACAAGTAGTTATAAATTGAATTTATTAACTGTCACACGCTTAAATTTTCAATATGTCCAGTTAAGACGCAGTAAGTAATCTAACTACGATCTCAACAGAGACGTGAAGAAATTGTCTGAACACTACTTATAATAATGTATATATTCTTAATTTGCAATTTCAACTAAACCGTGATGATATACACAAGTTTCCCTTCCATGTTTAATGACAAACCAGTATTTCTTACAAGGTTTGTTGGAGATTTGATTGATAAATTGGTGATCCTAGATTTGTTATATTAGAGGGCTTTGGTATACAATAATATAGGATTTTTACTATAGTTCTTGGAGAGAGGACATTAGTATTATAAATAAATTTCATGTATGTGGCTCCCTAAAATAATTTTTTGTTCACTCTGTAACATGAATTTTTCAAATAAAGTTGATGGATATTAATTAGGAACTATTACGAATACATACGCCATTTATTTATTTTATTTCAAATCATGGGAACAATTCGATTTACAGCAAGTAGAAAACGTCACTTTGCTCCCACGGTTTCACCGGTGAGCACGCCGTATTTCAAATCAAACTATTTCACAAAGAGTTTAAATTCAAACCATCGTCATATTACTACCGATGACGTCACCACCGTAATCGATAAACGCGTCGAAAGCGCTGAAGTCATCGTACCAAATATCGTCGACGACGAAGTCGCCGTATGAGCAATCGTCGAACAAACTCCGAGGAGGAGGAAACAACAGCCCCTCCTCAAGCCCCTCCGAAGAGCAAAAAACGCCGCCGCCGCCGCCACCATTGTTGTGGTCCGAGCTCGCCGGCGACGAAGAAGAAGAGAAGGATGCGGAGGAGGACGGCGAAGACGAGGGAACCGGCGAGTTTTCGCCGCAGGTGATGAGCATCTCGTGGGGCTGAATCACCGGGATTTCATCGACGCCAAAATCCGGCGCGGTCTCGGCGGCGATGGTTACGGACGATTCCGACGGTGGGGTTTTCGGATCTTCCGAATTGGGTTCCGGGTCGGGTCGTATGGGCTTGTGGGTTAGCGGGTCGATTCCCATTTTCTTGAGCTTCTTCTTAATGTGTGTGTTCCAGTGATTCTTGATCTCGTTGTCCGTTCTTCCAGGGAGATGCGAAGCAATCTTGGACCATCTGTGTAATATTAAATTAATTACAACATAATTATTATTACAGTCCTCCATTTTGATGTAATAATAACGAAAAATAACTGACCTGTTTCCAAGCTGGGCGTGGAGATCAATAACCATCTTCTCTTCATATTCAGACAAAAGGCCTCTCTTAACATCTGGCCGTAAGTAGTTCGTCCATCTCAGTCTGCAACTTTTGCCACACCTCAACAATCCTGCAAATATTTTGCCACACATACGTACCGTGTATATTTTATATACATATATATTATATGTATACTATTTTATTTATTAACCAGAAGATGAACAAACCTGCAAGTTTAGGAACAGCTCGCCAGCAACATTGACCATTGTTGAGAATGAAGGTGATGAGTTTCTTGTCTTCCTCGGCAGTCCATGGACCTTTCTTCAACCCCACTTTGTCACAGCAAGGTTGTCTTCCCATCTTTATATTTAAATATCACCAGAGAAATAATTTTGGAATTTTATCCGATGTTTCTGAGGAATTATTATGGAAAATGGAGTTTTTTGAGGTTAGGTGAACTAAGACTCATTATAACCAGATTCACCCATCTATATATAGAGAAGAGGCCCTTTGCATACTATACTGTACTTGACACAAAAAAAAAGGGAAATTGTAAAGTTGAAAAAAAAAAAAGAACAGGCTGACTCAAACATTAAAGGGCACTATATTATTTATTTTTATACTTATATTATTATTAAGTACATTACTTAGTTCATTTTTAGGCGAGTGATTGTTCACCACAAGTTCGTATCTCATTGTTATGGTTGTTTGGGTTCCTTGCGACGGATTGCATGGATTAGGAAATTTACATTTGCAAAGTCGGGTAATTAATAGTCAATAGTGAGGTTCAGATTTATTTTGAATTTAATCCTAAAAAAATAAATATCGGACAGCACACTAGTGCTTCATGTCAACCTCTTGAAAAAGCCAACTCAACTTATAACCCTATATTACTTTAATTTCAAGCATAAAATAAAAAACTCCACTGTCATTTTTCTTCAAAGAAGGAAGGTGTGATTTTTCTTCAGTCTTGCCAGATAAAATGCATATATATATAAAATACGGAAGGAAAAAGTTAAAGATCTTATTTAGGAAAAAAAATAGTAAATTTATGCAATGATGTAATATAAGTTTTTAGGTGTGATTGAGAAAAATTATTTTTCACACTTAAATCGGACCCACATTGGTATGTTAAAAAGCAACATATTTCATTTCATATTCTCCACAAGGCACCTAAGATGCATTACAAGACAAGAAAAAACAAGTAATAAGTAATATGTTGTACCAACGGGGGTTGGTCCAATTGGTAAGCGGCTTGGTATAGCTTAAGCAAAGTCTCGCGTTCGAATCCTTGTGTATGCAGCGCCCTCCTTTGGGAGCCTCACCTGCCGTTACCAGGTACGCGACGCGGGGCGAACCGGATTAGTCGGGGCACCCGAAAACCGGTCGGTTATCCGAAAAGTAATATGTTGCATGAGCTTACTTGTAATATCCCAAGGTAAATGGCCATTTGTTAGCGATTGATTAACGAATATTAATAATTGGGTAATAATACATACTAATATTAGCTACTTGTCTTAACACTGGTTTACCAATTTTCTTGACATATAAATTGGTCATTGTTTTTTCATCTTACAAAACTAAACACGTGTTAATGCCACGTCAATGCCTCAATCAATCCTAATATTTATTAACTTTTTTACTCATGTCTGTCGATATATATGTTAGAAACTTAGTGATGGTTTGGTTAGTAGGTTAATATTTATGAGGGTTTAAATTAGTCAAGTTTATATAAAACTAATTCATGGGTTTAAAATAAAATTTTGTTTGGTTAGTGAGTTAGATAAACACATTGGTGTGCTTATTTAAACCCATAAATATGGGTTTAGATCTGAATTACATAAACCCATGGTTTAAATATAACTACGAACCAAATGAATATATCTTAAACCCAGATTTAAAATACCTAAACCCATCAACCAAACAAGGGCTAAGTTCTATGTCTACAAGGATTTAAACTTGTTCCCATTTTGCCACAAATAAATGTCAACACTGATTTAAATTTACCATTTGACTCTATTAAAGAAAACATATAGACCAGATATTTTATTGGCATCCTATTCCTTCATGCAGAACAATTTCATCCGTACACACAGATTTTGAACTCATATATTTTCCAGAAAAACCAAATATAGACAAATAGCAGTAAACGTTGCCTTCCGTGTACATTTTATTTAACTTTGACTAAGGCCGCGTTGACTAGTTCATAATTATATATACCCATCTAGAATCTACACAAAAAAGAAAAATCACTCTTGGAAACTTTGATTTATTTCATAAATTTTTATATAAATACACATATAATAATCCATTAGTATTTTTCCGTTGCTATTTCGTGCTAATTTCATTAGCCATCGAGCTACGTATAAATTAACGATATTTAAAACTAGCTAGCAATAAATTCTTTTTCTAGATACGGGATTATGTATGTCAATTTTGTATCATGAATTTAAGAAGTTTCTCAAGTCAATTACGATAATAAATAAAAAAACTTACTACATAATGCTGGACGGCTCAGGTCAAAACTGACACTGATCGTAGAGAAATCATTACAATTATTTAAGAGAATTTAAGATTATCCAAAGCATGGGGTATATTTATTCATTGAAATTACGTTGTCATACCCAAAAACATGTTTTAAATTTCATGCCCTGTCAGAAAATTCATAATTATAATGATTTAATTTTTATAAACTTTAGGGATAAGGAGATTTACAGGTGCTATAAAGTGTATATGTACTGGTATCGGATGATCGTTTTGTGTTATTTCGGAACAATGAAGTGACTTGCATAATAATGAAGTGGTACTGGAAAACAATGAAGTGGAACTGTCGAACAATGAAATGGTACTGTAAAAGAATAAAATGGTACTACAGAACAATGAAGTAATACTGCAGAAATCAGTTCCTTAAAATTTATGGATTTTTTGCAACCTAATTGAAACTTATGCGAGCCCCTATTTATTCTTTATAAGACAAACAAAAAAAAAAACGTTGTTAGAATAGAACAAAATTAAATAAGTAAATAAATAATGTAGAAAACGTGTAACTAGGTGGGACATTTCAGCATTATCGACTGAATAAAATAGGTGTACGTCCGACAACGCGTTTGATCTTCGTGACGCACTTCGAATGATTCCATTCATACTAATTAAATCAGATAAAGCAATTAAGAGAAATGTGAAATAATTGTGAAACGTTATTTACAATTTTGAACCACAAAATAACTACTCATCTGTTCTTAAATAAAATTCGCTGGAGAATGGAGACTTTTATTTTTGTTTTTCTAATACAAGTAATTTTACCTTTTTTAAAGAAAAATAGCTTGAAATTTTACAATTTTACCCCTCAACTTAAATAAAAATAATTAGATCAAATAGGATAACATAATTAATTAAAGGTTAATATGTGTGCAATTACCTTAAACGACGTGTATTAAGGAATGGAGCATATGTCTACCATAAGCTCTAGCAATCATTATTAAGTCTTAAATCTTATTAAGAACGTGGAGACTTTGAATCCTTCACCCAAATATATATCCTAACTCCATTCATATTCTTTCACTTATTTGAAAAGGTAAAGGAATTGTTTAATTTCCAATATTATTAATTTATTTTAAATTTAAGTATTTGTATTCTCTGAGCTCTTTATTATGTACTGGTACTAGTAATTACCCGTGCAATGCATGAAGTTAATTATATATAAATATTAACTATTTATAGTAGTTTGTTTACTAACAATTAAGCTAAGATAAGTGGGTATTTTAATTAGTAATTTTCAATATTATATTTATTTTTATTGTAATTATTATTGTGGGACGTGTGTCAACACCACAACAAAACTACATTTAAATGTATATATAGGATTCATCCACGCGGGATGGGTGTGAACAGTAACACCTTACCTTTATTTTTATTTGCTACTAACAATATATGTCCTGAGTTACCTAACATAATTGATTAATTCCCAATTAATATGACAAGCTAGATGTGTGTCATACTATGTTTAATTCAGCTCCACAAGCATCGTTCAAGCTTTCTCTTACAAAATGTATTCGTTCCCAAATCAATCACACTCATTGTTCTGATATGCGTCATATTAGATGTAATTACACTCCACGGATATATTATCATAAAAGCCCAACACAAAATTAATTACACGATAAATATAGGCAGTTGTGAGCTACTTAATTTATGAATAACGACAATTAGGAAATCATTGAAATGCTTGTAATTCTTTATTGAATAAAGCTCGTACTATTTATTTCTATTCTTTTTTCATGCAGCTGATTGTTTCGACATTGAATGGAATGGAAGAGATGAAGAATGAATTCATATGATATAATGCTCTTGTAAGCATGTCATAAGCTTTGTAATACAAAGAACTATAGTAGTGAAGTTGAAGGCCCACAAGCTAAATTGAAGAAACTAATTTTATGACATATATAATAATTAATTTCAACCTTTTCTTTTCCATTTGTACAGTTATGTAGAGCCCTGAAATAATCAAATATATTGTTTGTTATAATTATTTCTTGTGACAACTACAAATAAATACCTATTTGAATAAAATGTTTACGGATAGGTACCCACGTCAGAAATTTTTACAGATAGGTATTCGATTTAATGTTTACCAGTTTCTTCAGTCACGCCGTACCTTCTTGTGTGTGTATGGCGTACCATAACACGTTGATATAGGGTACCTAAATGTGTTAGTACGACGAACCTTATGTGTTAGAGATGACGTACCTAAATGTGCTAATACGGCGTACCATTTTCTCAACGTGTATGACGTACCACAATACGTTGATATATGGTACCTAAATGTGTGGTATGGCGTACCTGCGGCGGATCAGGTACCTATCTGCCAAAAATTTATTCTACTAGATACCTACATATAAAAAAAATCTGACAAGGTATTAAATTACAAGTTTTTTCCAAACGGGTATTTATGTGTAAAGACCCCTTTCTTTAGGGCTTGTTTTCATACCACATACATACGTTTTCAAGTACACACACGTAATAAATAATAAAACTGGGTAGAAGCATATCTCTACTCCATCCAATTACACGTGTTGAGCATCATTATAACACTGATTTTAGAGTGACGTCACTCATAAGAGTATCTCCAACCTACAACATAAAAATACAGCTAACTTTATACAATAATACAATTACTACAATACTTCTCTCCAACACAACTCTATTTTCTATACTACTTCAATTTGTTGATATTTTATATAATAAAATATATTTCATTTATGTTTAAAGTATTTGATATTTTCTTATAATAACAATATATTAATTTTATTTGATTTATTAATACTAGCCTTTTAATTTAATAAAAGTATAATTAAATAATATGCTAATTTTATAATTTATTTAACGTTTAATTATAATATATCGACTTTTTAATCAATTAGTAGGAATTTGATTTTTAGTGTGAAAATAGAATTAATGTGTTGGAGAAGAAACGCAGCTGTATTTTTGTGTTGAAATTGTGTGTACTGTAGAACTAGAATTTTTCTGCTAATCAATATAATATTTGTGTTAAATAGATTCACAGTGCAGTATCGATGTGTTAGGATAAGTTTATGTGTTTATAGGGGGTGAATAAACACTCGATAGTCTTATGTTAAATTTCGGTTGATATGTTAGTGTGTAGACTGGTGCGGAAGGAACAGTTGGTTTTGAACCAAGATCGGACGTGAGCGTGGTGTGTGTGTTCGATACAAACAGAGTTTTTTTCTGGAAGTTCAAAGCTAAAATCTTCTGCATCTCCCCCTTTTCCCGGCCAGGAAGGTATCCACTAGAAGCATCGTTTACAACACTTGTCGTACAACCTCCTTAGCTAGACTGACTAAATATAACCCTCACAACTATATTTCGCTAGCTTGTGTTGTTCGGATAAACCGTAAGGTAACCTTTAGGAGAGGATGAATATACCACACCAATTCGTTATGTATGGATGATGAGATTCCATTGATACAGAGCCAATTCCAATAGACTTATTGGAGGGTCTAACTCTTAGACCTTACTAAATGGTTTTTTACAGTCCATCTCTTTCAAGAGATTTTTACAGTCCCTTGAGAAAATTACTCACTAACCGTTACGATTCAATGCATACTTGTTTCTTTCTTGCTTAAAGATCTGCGTGCTTTAACAGCTTGAGCTAAAACTCTTGTTCGTAGATATTCATAGTTGGTCAAGTAGTTCTTCAGCTTGCATCCCTCCTATTTATAGTTGGGTTGAAGCCCGTTGTGAGATAGCTCTTCATGTACCGAACAGAGCATTTATTGGCTTTACCCAAAATGGGTCAGTCCGATATTGCAGCAGTCTGCGCTGTGCCTTTGCTTTATTTCTTAACAGTTTAGCTTAACTTCAAGTGGCTCTACTTGGTAGGCTTGTATTTAATGATCGTCAGAAGTCTTCAAATTGCCGCGTCTTGAATATGTTTGAATTTGTCCAGCGTGGTACTTCCGGTATCATGCGGTCCGATCTTGACTTCCGATATGCAGTCTCGGTCCGGTTTCATCTTGCGTTGTTGCTTTGCTGGCCTGCTCTAGTTTCATCCTTTACTTATTTGTATTCTTGTTAAGTTAAGTTCAATAACTAAAACTATTAATCTGAATAATTAAATTCATGATAGCAAGACGTACTCTATTTTTGTGCTTTACAAAAAAGTAAAGTACCCGGCAGAGATGCTCTAAAAACAAAAATAGCATTATCATTTTTAAATATCGGGAATTAGCACTGTTAGGATCGGTTAACGTGTTTAGAGGGGGGTGAATAAACGCTTGGGTTGACTGGTTTGTGCGTTGACTAGTTTTCAATCAGTGACCGATCAGTATAGGTGTGGAAGATGATACTGAGCGATCAAGTAACCGATGTGAAATGAAATGTGTGTGTGTAAAGAACAGAGTTGTTTGTGGAAGTTCGGAGTTAACTCTCCTATGTCTCCCCTTCTTCATCAAGAGGAAGGTTCACTAGATCTTCAGTTATACAACGTGTAGTTCAACCTACCAAGCCAAGCACAACTTAATCTAGTGAATCGCTTAGGCAGTCATATGAAACAATCCACCTACTTCAACAGCTTTTTACAGTCCGTTGGAATAAAGAGCATAAACTACGAACAGTTATATGTCTCTAGACTTCAGTTTTGATTTCTCTCTTCGAAGTGTTTGAAAGTCATTGATAATAGCTTAGGATGCGTGAAGTCAAGTTCTTCAGCTTGTATTCCACCTTTATAGCTGAGGTTTGAATTTGAAGCCGTTGTAGGATAAACTCTTCACTCTGAGCAGTGCATTAATTGACTTCCCCAAAATGGGTCTGTTCGGTCTTTGCTGCGGTTTATGCTGCCACTTTTGCTTCATTCCTTATTTGCACTAGTTGACCTCTGTTTCCTCCTTGGCTGGCAGCCTTGCATTGAATGTCTGTCTGAATATTTCTTTTTTGTCTTAATACATTCTTATCTGTATATCCAGCCTGTCAAAGCTTGGTCAAACTTGTTTCTCCTCAGTTGGCTTTTGTCCTGTAATTATAGTGATCCGGTATGAGATCAGGTTCAATCCGGTCTTTGATGTAGAATCCGTTCCGAAGTGTAGACCGATATTGTTATGTCAACACCAAAACTATTAATCCGAATGTTTAAATTCGTATTACTAGCAATTTCCCCTTTTTGGTAATTGACAAAACTCATCAGCAGAAAACCAGTTTTCATTCATATCAAAGGAGTTTTGACACAAACTACCGATTACTCATAACCCTTGCTCTTAGATATACGCTCCATTCCTTTAGCTTGATGACGTCCTTGTACGCACTTTCCTTTATATCATGCAGTCTTGTAAGATCTGCCAGTTGTCTCTTGTAAGACTGCAGGCCAAGTGTCTTAGACTGCTGCCGTCATACTGCACTTCAACAGGACCAGCTTCACTAACCGGAATTGCAGATGTATGTCTACTTAACACTTCATCCGGTATTAGCGCGGCTTCGACTACGACCCTTTTTGGATCATCAAAAGATATATCTGTGAGATGAACTTCTGCGGATCAGTTGTGGTAGAGCTAGAGTGAGCGTGTTTGTGTTTTCTGCTGCCACTTTCCCCCCTTTTGGCAATAATCGGAGTTTGATCAGTCTGATTAGCCATATTCTTGGTCAGTTCAGCTAGTTGGGCTTTGATGACCTCCAGGTCGGAACAGACTTCAGAGCGAAGACTGGATATGTCATTGGAGAGAGCTTTGAACTGCTCATTATTATGCTGCCGGTCACTGTCAACCTTCATGGTGAGCACGGACATTTTCCTGAAGGTTTGCTTCACCAAGGATACCTCTTTTTCTCCATCCATGATCTCAAGTGGAACAGGAGAAGTCTTAGGAGGTTCATCCGGTAGGCGTGAGCGTGCTGAAGCTGCTTGAGAGATGCCTGAAGCCGCAACCTGGACCGGTTGGGGATCCACTGAATCATTTTCCAGCAAGCACTAAATCATTTTCTGGCTAATAAAAATTTCGGTGATTAAGTAAACAAAAATTAACTTGACGAAGAGACGGTGAAAAATCACCGAGTAAAGATAAAATGAGAGCAAAAAGTTAAACGAGCTTAACAAGAAGATTAGTGGGGTTCGATGTGGAACTGCTTTTTCTACCAATTTATTGAATAATACAAATAATGAGTATGAATATTTATAAAATATTTGTTGTTATTGAAATAGAGTTAACAATCTAGAGTAAAAATATTGTTCTTTATATTTTTATTTTGTGTATTGAAGATTACATCATCTAAAAGAAAATGCAATTTTTATGTAAGATTTTGGTTGAAGTTCGTCGAGATATGTAATATTTTTTTTTTCGTGTTTTTGTTTAATTTGAATAGAAGATCCAGATTTAAAAATCAAACTTCTTAGTACTAGTCTTAAAACACATTTAATTACCACCTATTTTTATGTATTAATTTCTAATCATGACATATTTCGTGCACAGTCTTAAAAAATACGACAAAGTTT